>VMBQ01000150.1:177564-208157 GCA_007657795.1 Dreissena rostriformis
ATAGAGAATAATAGGTTAGTGTTGATTATAGATCAGGTTTATCATGCGAGGCTTAGAAAACAAAAAGCACGAGCCTTGGCGAGTGCTTTTTCGTTTTCGTGCCGAGCATGATAAACCTGATCTTTAATCAACACTTACCTATTATTCTATTTATCCCACTTTTTATTCAGTAAACCTTTTTATTTAAACAAAATAAGTTTAACTTGTTATTTTCGCTTGATATATTACGTCATTTTGTCGAAAATATGACGTCATTTCGTGCCGTGTATTATATCAGAAATTTAATCAACGTGGCTATAATCAACCGAAATCGCTGTAAAAGTGGGATAAAGTACCTATGTGCTCCTATAGATCTGTTTCAGTCAAGTACCTATGTGCTGCTATATATCTGTTACAATCAAGAACCTCTGTGTTGCTATAGAAATGTTACAGTCAGGTACCTCTGTGCTCCTATAGATCTGTTACAGTCAGTACCTCTGTGCTTCTATAGATCTGTTACAGTCAGTACCTCTGTGCTCCTATATCTGTTACAGTCAAAGACCTCAATGTCACTATAGATATGTTACAGTCAAGAACCTCTGTGTTGCTACAGATCTGTTGCAGTCAGTTCCTCTGTGCTCCTATAGATCTGTTGCAGTCAGTACCTCTGTGCTCCTACAGATCTGTTGCAGTCAGTACCTCTGTGCTCCTATAGATCTGTTACATTCAAGAACCTCTGTGTTGCTATAGATATGTTACAGTCAAGAACCTCTGTGTTGCTACAGATCTGTTGCAGTCAGTACCTCTGTGCTCCTATAAATCTGTTGCAGTCAGTACCTCTGTGTTGCTATAGATATGTAACAGTCAAGAACCTCTGTGTTGCTATAGATATGTTACAGTCAGTTCCTATGTGCTTATATAGTATATCTGGTACAGTCAGTACCTCTGTGTTGCTATAGATATGTTACAGTCAGTACCTCTGTGCTCCTATATCTGTTACAGTCAGTACCTCTGTGTTGCTATAGATCTGTAATAGTCAAGAACCTCTGTGTTGCTAAAGATATGCTACAGTCAAGTACCACTGTTCTCCTATACATATGTTACAGTCAGTACCTCTGTGCTCCTATAGTTCTGTTACAGTCAAGTACCTCTGTGCTTCTATAGATATGTTACAGTCAGTACCTCTGTGCTCCTATAGATCTGTTACAGTCAGAACCTCTGTGCTCCTATACATCTGTTTCAGTCAAGTACGTCTGTGCTCCTACATATCTGTAACAGTCAAGTACGTCTCTGCAACTATATATCTGTAACAGTCAAGTATGTCTGTGCTACTATATATCTGTAACAGTCAAGTACGTCTGTGCTACTATAGATCTGTTATAGTCAAGTACCCATGTGCTACTTTACATCTGTTACAGTCAGTACCTCTGTGCTACTTGTACTATATATCTTTTACAGTCAAGAACCTCTGCTACTATATATCTGTTACAGTGAAGCACCTCTGTGCTACTATACATCTGTGACAGTCAAGTACCTGTGTGCTCCTATATATCTGTAACAGTCAAGTACATCTGTGCTACTATAGTTCTATTACAGTCAAGTACCTCTGTGCTACTATAGATCTGTTAAAGTCAAGTACCTCTGTGCTACTATACATCTGTTACAGTCAAGTACCTCTGTGCTACTATACATCTGTTACAGTCAGGTCCTCTGTGCTCCTATATATCTTTTACAGTCAGTACCTCTGTGTTGCTACAGATCTGTTACAGTCAAGTTCCTCTATTCTCCTATACATCTGTTACAGTCAATTACCTCTGTGCTCCTATAGATCTGTTACAGTCAGTACCTCTGTGCTCCTATAGATCTGTTACAGTCAAGTACCTATGTGCTCCTATACATCTGTTACAGTCAGTACCTCTGTGCTCCTATACATCTGTTACAGTCAGTACCTCTGTGCTCCTAAATATATTTTACAGTCAGTACCTCTGTGCTCCTATAGATCTGTTACAGTCAAGCACCTCTGTGCTACTATAAATCGGTTACAGTCAAGTACCTCTGTGCTACTATACATCTGTTACAGTCAAGCACCTTTGTGCAACTATAAATCGGTTACAGTCAAGTACCTCTGTGCTACTATACCTTTGTTACAGTCAAGCACCTCTGTAGTCCTATAGATCTGTTACAGTCAAGTACTTCTGTGTGTGATCCTATAGATCTCTTACAGTCATTGCCTATGTGCTCCTATAAATCTGTTACAGTCATGTACTTCTGTGATCCTATAGATCTCTTACAGTCAGTACCTCTGTGCTCTTATAGATATGTTGAAGTCAGAACCTCTGTGCTCCTATAGATATGTTATAGTCAGTACCTATGTGCTCCTATACATCTTTTAGAGTCAAGTACCTCTGCGCTCCTATAAATCTGTTACAGGCAGTACCTCTGTGCTCCTATAGATCTGTTACAGTCAGAACCTCTGTGCTCCTATAGATATGTTGCAGTCAGTACCTCTGTGCTCCTATGGATTTGTTATAGTCATTTCCTATGTGCTCCTATACATATGTTAAAGACAAGAACCTCTGTGCTCCTATAGTAAGTTACAGTCAGGGACCTCTGTGCTCCTTTAGATATGGTGCAGTCAGTACCTCTGTGCTCCAATAGCTATGTTACAGTCAAGTACCTATGTGCTCCTATAGATCTGTTACCGGCAAGTACCTCTGTGCTCCTATAGATATGTTGCAGTCAGTACCTCTGTGCTCCAATAGCTATGTTACAGTCAAGTACCTATGTGCTCCTATAGATCTGTTACCATCAAGTACCTCTGTGCTCCTAAAGATCTGTAACAGTCAAGTACCTCTGTGCTCCTATAGATCTGTTACAGTCAAGGATCTATGTGTTTCTATAAATCTGTTATAGTCAAGTACCTCTGTGCTCCTATATATCTGTTAGAGTCAAGGACATCTGTGCTTCTATAGATCTATTACAGTCCCTACCTCTGTTGTCCTATAAATCTGTTGCAGTCAGTACCTATGTGCTCCTATAGATCAGTGACAGTCAGTACCTATGTGCTCTTATAGATATGTTGAAGTCAGTACCTATGTGCTCCTATGGATCTGTTACAGTCAAATACCGCTGTGCTCCTATAGATCAGTTACAGGCAGTACCACCGTGCTCCTATAGATCTGTTACAGTCTGTCAGTACCTTTATGCTCCTTTAAATCTCTTACAGTCAGTCTGGGATCTTAAATAGCTCTTTCTGGAGCCACTTTGTTTAAGAGGCAAGCATTCTCTTGGATTGAAATACCCTCAATCTCTGGCAGATAGTTTTTTCAAAGCTTTCAGAAGTCATTACATCTATTGGCGTATTAGGGAAATCATTTGTTTTAATAATTCCTAACAAAACTGACAGTGTTTTGCCTATTGTGTGTAAAGCCTGGCCATTTTGTATGAATAATTGAGAGGTAATTACTCTGTGCGTTTAACAGGCTGTAGAAAACTAAGTCTAATTCATTTGATATTTCTCTCTCAATGAATCTTCATCATTCTGATTAGATTTTTGCAATTATAACACAGCTTTATTGATTCAGGGAAACATAGTTCCCATTTTGGACTTAATGTAGGTTTAAATGTTTATAAATGGGAGGATGTCTGGTCAATTGATGTATGACTTCTTTCAGATTTGTCTGAGACTAAATTGGTAAAAAAAGATATGTCTAGTTGAAAACCAGTGTTTGGTATTGAAATGAATAAGTGTTTGAACTAATTTTTTTAACTTTCCAACTAACTTCCGAGAGTACTGACAAGTTATTACATAAATGGGCAGTAAAACTAAATGTTCCACACTTTCGTGCCAATTTATTTATGTAAGCACCTTGTCTGAACCTCTGCAAATATGCCAAAAATAGAACCAATCCTGTGCACAGCAAAGGAAAAACTAGTTTTATACATGTTTGTGTGTAAGTTTATGAGGTCCTTACATGGCAAAGGCTGCAATATGTGAGGACCCGGAGTATGTCCCAGCAAGTTACTCAAGAAAGTTGTGATGAATTTTGAATTCTAGCTGCACTGTTCATCGTTTTAGTTTTAAATGAAAGATATTCAATTTTTATGTGGTGTTGTGCTGTGGGGAGAAACTGGACTACATGGCAAAAACCTTGTCCAATTTGTGATCACGCACCAAGCTCACATGGGCAAGAAGCTGCTATGGAAACCAAGCTCACATGGGCTTGGAGCTGGTATGGAAACCAAGCTAACATGGGCTAATATCTGGTATGGAAACCAAGCTCACATGGGCGAGGAGCTGGTAGGGAAACCAAGCTAACATGGGCTAGGAGCTGGTATGGAAACCAAGCTCACATGGGCTAGGAGCTGGTATGGAAACCAAGCTCACATGGGCAAGGAGCTGGAATGGAAACCAAGCTCACATGGGCTAGGAGCTGGTATGGAAACCAAGCTCACATGGGCTAGGTGCTGGTATGGAAACCAAGCTCACATGGGCTAGGAGCTGGTATGGAAAACAAGCTCAAATGGGCTAGGAGCTGGTATGGGTACCAAGCTCAAATGGGCTAGGAGCTGGTATGGAAACCAAGCTCAAATGGGCTAGGAGCTGGTATGGAAACCTGGTGGCCTGCTTGAGATGGGATTGTATCAACCACTGTGCTAACGGAAAGCCCCCTCCCTTTTATTTCAATGGCAAAACTATTTGTTCTATCATGATACAAGGGAATTCATTTTAGAATTTTCTTTGTTTATCAGTCAATAAACAACTGTTTGTTATTATCCACCGCCAAAGGCGGAGGGATATAGAATTTGCTTTGTCCGTCTGTCAGTCCGTCCTTCCCATTTGCACCCATCCAGACACAAAATGTATGTGGCGGGGGATATCAATTCAAAGAATTTGCTTGTTAGTTATATATAACCTTTTTGTTGAAATCTTAAAGCATCATAATTTTAAATCATTGTTAATCAACCACTTAACAATAATGCTGAAACAAAATTTAGATGTATTTTTATTAAAAATTATATGTGATTGCATGTAATACACAAGTGTTATGGTTTATGTAATTATCTTTATTGGCATAATAAAAATTTGGTTGCCAAATCTAAATGCTGAACTATTATGTCTTTTTAAATGATTTAACATTAAAAACTGTCTCTTCACAATAGTTACACAGGAAGGGACTGATTACAGTTAAACTCAATTCTGTGCACCAATAATTTAATAATATTAAGTTCTCACCTACACTATTTAAACATTAATCTGATATAAAAAAATTGCAGTACAATCTAACCCTGAAAATGTTTGAATATTATTCCATATTTCATGCATATGGGTTTTTACAGTGTGCTGAAATGGGGAGCTGGATTGGTCTGAAAATGTTATTGAATGCCTGATAATAAATGGCTGAACTGGTCTGAAAGACTTGCAAGATCCATTGGGACCTCCAACACTCAGCCGTTATCTAGAGGAATTTGATTAGCTGACATCATAACTGTTATATGAATTAATATCCTTCCCTTATGTTTCAATATTGAAATGATTAATTACAGAATTTGTTTGGTGTTTCATAAGCTTGGGAATTGGAGTGATGAATTGGTTCATGCTTTAAACATCTGGTTTGAAAGAAGTATTGGAATTCTATTTGTAAGCGCTAACTTTGATTAAAGGTACAACATAAAAAAGTATAGCTTCAACAAAAATTCTTTAAACTCACCATTGGTCAATCAGTTATTTCATGTGAGTAGTAATTTCGTATTTTAAATGCAAGTTTACACAAAAGTGCGCTTTGAATGTTGATCAGATCATAATCAGAGTTTATTTTCTATACGCATATTGCACAATCATTGTTTATTTCTTTTTAAAGCCACACACCTTGAAATCAAATACCTGTTAATCAATACATAAAGATGCAATTTGAAAGTGTGCAAAATTGTCATTAAATCTATTGCCTAGTTAGCAAGTTATTTATTATTTTTCAAACCGTACCGCTTTTAAAAACGAAAGTAGGATTTCTATACGTATACGTCCATTTCAACAAACGCGATTATTTTTAAGTTTTAAAGCGCAAAAAAGATGGATTTCTGCCTTGTAACCACTAGATATATTCTAATTGGCATATATAAAATTTAATCTATAGCCTAGTTAGCAAGTAATTTAATATTTTTCAAACGGTACCGCTTTTAAAACCGAAAGTAGGATTTCTATACGTATACGTCCATTTTGACAAAAAAAAACAACGATTATTTTTAAGTTTTAAAGCTAAAAAAAGACAGATTTCTACCTTGTAACCACCAGATATATTCTAATTGGCACAGATAAAATATCTTTCTTATTTATACTTAAATTTACTATGCCAAATAAGGTGTGTGGCTTTAACCTTACAGTATTGTCAGTCAAGTGGCATTCAAATATTCATGATTAACCCTTTCAGTGCTGGAACCGAATTTTGAAGGCCTTTGCAAACAGTTTGGATCCAGATGAGACGCCACAGAACGTGGCGTCTCAACCGGATCCAAACTGTTTGCTATTCTGATAGTATTCTTTGAAAAAAATTCAAAGAAAATGCTTATTTTAGAAATTCAGCAGACAACATTTTAGCAGACGACAAATTTCCCAGCATGCAAAGGGTTAAATAGCATATGATCATGCTCAATGGAAACAGAGCTTAATGCATGTGGGTAAACAGTCGTCCAAGATTAGCATGTGCAGTTTGCTAATCAGATACAATACTTTCTGCTTTATTGGAATTGTTTGTTTAGAGAAAGTCCCTTCTAAATGAAAATACGCTCTTTGCAGAAAGTGTCATCCCAGATTAGCCTGTGTGGACTGCATAGACTAATCTGGAACAACCCTACGCATATGCATGGAGTCCATTTTTTTTACAGAGCGCTACTCATATGTTATTTTGTTGTTTAGGTACAAATATACAGCTCCAGCTCCCTGCAAATACACAAGACCCTCAGTCGATTCAAGGAAGTAGCATATTGTGGCAGTTTCCGAAACAATGGCCGCCTGCTGGTTGCCGGGGGAGACGAGGGTGTTGTCAGGTTGTTTGATGTGGATAACAAAGTAATTCTCAGAGTCTTCAAAGGCCACTCAAGGTTAGAAGTAATATTCAGCCGCGTTCTGGGAAAACAGGGCTTAATGCATGTGCTTAAAGTGTCATCCCAGATTAGTGTGTGCTACACAAAATTCCAGTGTAGGCGGAAAGTGTTGTCCCTGATTAGCCTGTGCAGACTGCTCAGGCTAATCTGGGATGACACATAACACAAATGCATGAAGTCCAGTTTTCCCAGAACCAGGCTCTTTTCAACTCACAATTATGTGTAGTTAGAAAAAGACATCAATCTTGTAATAAACCGTGTTTTTTTCTACAATGATTTATATGCAGTTCTTTGTTGTTGCAATTGTTGATGTCTACAAAGTTAAAGTAAAATAGACACCTGCATATACATCTGTTATTACATTACTTAAATGGATTTTACCACAAAACTGTTACCACAAAACTGTCTGCTTGCTTGGACCTTTGGAAAAAAAAATCATAACAAATGAACTGTTGCCATGCAGACATTTTAAAAATACAGTTTAAATGAAAAAATAAACACAAATCACTTTTAATGAAAAAGTCATGGAAATGTTCTTCTACTATAAGGCCACAATTAAAATATTGTTGGTTTGCCCTTTACATACCCTAGATTTTACAGGTGGGTAGGTAGGTAGGAAAATTATTTTATTTTATTTGAGAAATTATATTTTTAATAAACTAATTTTTCGGGCAATAGTAGTTTTCAGTTCCTTTAAATCGCGGTTCGTGGGATCCACGGATCGCAATCGCGATATATCCAGATCGCGATATAACTGGCAGGTCATCGATGCATACATATAGGTATGGATAAGCATAGTTTGGCGTTCTCAAAACAGGTTTTTTTACCCAGATATGTTATACCCTGCTATAACTTAATTTATTCCATATGTAAGTATTTTCAAATGCGTATAGATAAATTTTTAATCCGAAAAACATTGCCACGTTTTATTGTTCATGTATAGTTAACGAATTCTAGCAAACAAAATACTTCATGTACAACATCACCTCATTTTTCCTCGAGGAAAGCATGGGCTTTAAAATTTGATTGTTGAATAAAAACTTTGTAGTGCAGTTAAAAAAATTGGTGTTGCATTTTCTTAAATTGTGGACACTATTTATTTGTGAGCGAAGCTCACAAATAATGCAGATGCAATTTGGCAAATCAGTATGCCTTAGCTACAGTAGGGCCCGTAACCCATGACTGCCTGTGTGGATAACTCCAGTCAAATTTAGCAGACGACAAATGCTTAAAGCGTGTCTGTTTATACTTAACTGGTACACTGCAGCAGACGACAGCCTGTAATTATGTAAACATTAGGCCAGTCTAGTGTTTAAATCAGCTTGTGCGATGACATTGATAAGTTTATCATTGAAATCTGTACATATTGGCTGCTTTCAGGGAAAACAGGGCTTAATGCTGCATTAAAAGTCTGTCATGTGGGCAAAATTGTTTCTCAATAATTTAAAGAACATATATAGAGTATTAGATACACATATCACAACATGTACATGATTATAGGCTTGTTATTCTTTAGCAAGGCAACCACAATTCTGAAGATGGTTGCCAGTACAGCGACCAATGGTGAAAATAAAGACATATTGTTGTTATTTTGTTATTAAGTTATCTCTTTAACATAAGTATGAGGATAAACAGTCACACACATCTCGACCTGTGCTTTAAGACACACTCTTTAAAATTTGAATGGGTTGTGTTCCTTTCAAACTTGCGATATAAAAAGCTATAACATAAGTTTGAAAACTGGGTTGCTTCTAAGATTATGCAATAGCGAACAAATTCAGTGCCTTCAGCGCTTTGATTCTCTACATTAAAAGCAAGCCGTTTACGCTGTATCTACAGCCCTACGATCGCTGAGATAAGTGAGTGTTTATCTGTGACATTTACAGTTATTGTATACACCTCCATGTGGGGACGCGTGTATTCGGCTTTCTGAGCGCTGATTGGCTGATATGATTACCGAGAATGTGATTGACTGCTGGCATCATGCCTTTCATGTTTGGCAAGTGGGGTTATTGTTTGTCGCACTACACAAGCGTGAATGTGATGTACAAAGAAGGCACAAAATCTGGACCAAACTGGATTTAGTTGTAAATGTCGGATAATACAGAAAATTTAAATGCGTGAAAACAATAACTGTCCACGACCGACACATGAATTTAACTCTGTCGAGTGAAGGTCAAATGTACCGCACCTGGCTTGCACAAAGACCTATAATATTATTGTATTATATAGGTCTTTGGCTTGACGCATACACATATTGGCTTGCCGCGGAAACACCGATATTTATTTGTTTACTTACGGAAGAACATTCTGCATCGAACAAGGGCGGATAATCCCGATCTTCGCCGAGATTATGTTGGACCAATCAAGCGTGGGATAACTAATGGGCGATTACGTATGTTACGTTTGGCAAAGTGCGTATTCCGCCAAAATTCGATAAATTTTAATTCCATGGGAAAACCCGAAAATATGTTTGTCCGACATTTTGGGCCAACGAGTTCAGAATTTCAATCAGCCCTTGAATGTTTGTGTCGGACATGTCCGTAGGTCCGACGGAGTTTCGGGAAGTCTGGATAACACGCGCACGAAGAACTATTGCAGTCGGCTCTTTAATGATCGGCAAAAAAAAACGAAAATAAAAAAAATACGTTTTCAGAAATCGCAATAAAAAATTTTGGGTCGGGGGTACAAAAGTGGGTCGGTTGGTAAAGGGCAAACAAACTTGATTTTAATTTAGGCCTTAAGTATTAACAGAATAATACAAGAATACATTCATTACACAGTTGACTGTTTTTTGTGGGAACATCACCAAAACAGTATTCATTCTCAGTTTTTTTTTTACTAATTCTGAAATCCCATAATAAAGTATATCTTGTTCCAAAAATCTTGATATGATTTTGGAAAGGTCACGGTGAATAATTAGATGCCATGTTTGTTTTTAAAGCCAAAATTTCTTAAAAAGCAAGTTCTTTTAGGCTTTACTTTACATAATCTATTAAATCAAAGCGATGAAGGCACTGCAGTTGTTCGCTATTTCATAACCTTTGACGCAACTCATTTTTCAAAATTAAGTTATCGTTTTTTAAATCGCAAGTTTGAAATATACACAACCCATTCAAATTTATAAAGAGTGTGTCTGAACGCACAGGTCGAGATGTGTGTGCACTGTTTATCATCCTATTGATGTTATAGAGATAACTTAGACAACATAAAAACAACATGTCCCTTTTTAGACGTTCTGAAAGCATGGACANTTTAAGACACACTCTTTAAAATTTGAATGGGTTGTGTTCCTTTCAAACTTGCGATATAAAAAGCTATAACATAAGTTTGAAAACTGGGTTGCTTCTAAGATTATGCAATAGCGAACAAATTCAGTGCCTTCAGCGCTTTGATTCTCTACATTAAAAGCAAGCCGTTTACGCTGTATCTACAGCCCTACGATCGCTGAGATAAGTGAGTGTTTATCTGTGACATTTACAGTTATTGTATACACCTCCATGTGGGGACGCGTGTATTCGGCTTTCTGAGCGCTGATTGGCTGATATGATTACCGAGAATGTGATTGACTGCTGGCATCATGCCTTTCATGTTTGGCAAGTGGGGTTATTGTTTGTCGCACTACACAAGCGTGAATGTGATGTACAAAGAAGGCACAAAATCTGGACCAAACTGGATTTAGTTGTAAATGTCGGATAATACAGAAAATTTAAATGCGTGAAAACAATAACTGTCCACGACCGACACATGAATTTAACTCTGTCGAGTGAAGGTCAAATGTACCGCACCTGGCTTGCACAAAGACCTATAATATTATTGTATTATATAGGTCTTTGGCTTGACGCATACACATATTGGCTTGCCGCGGAAACACCAATATTTATTTGTTTACTTACGGAAGAACATTCTGCATCGAACAAGGGCGGATAATCCCGATCTTCGCCGAGATTATGTTGGACCAATCAAGCGTGGGATAACTAATGGGCGATTACGTATGTTACGTTTGGCAAAGTGCGTATTCCGCCAAAATTCGATAAATTTTAATTCCATGGGAAAACCCGAAAATATGTTTGTCCGACATTTTGGGCCAACGAGTTCAGAATTTCAATCAGCCCTTGAATGTTTGTGTCGGACATGTCCGTAGGTCCGACGGAGTTTCGGGAAGTCTGGATAACACGCGCACGAAGAACTATTGCAGTCGGCTCTTTAATGATCGGCAAAAAAAAACGAAAATAAAAAAAATACGTTTTCAGAAATCGCAATAAAAAATTTTGGGTCGGGGGTACAAAAGTGGGTCGGTTGGTAAAGGGCAAACAAACTTGATTTTAATTTAGGCCTTAAGTATTAACAGAATAATACAAGAATACATTCATTACACAGTTGACTGTTTTTTGTGGGAACATCACCAAAACAGTATTCATTCTCAGTTTTTTTTTTACTAATTCTGAAATCCCATAATAAAGTATATCTTGTTCCAAAAATCTTGATATGATTTTGGAAAGGTCACGGTGAATAATTAGATGCCATGTTTGTTTTTAAAGCCAAAATTTCTTAAAAAGCAAGTTCTTTTAGGCTTTACTTTACATAATCTATTAAATCAAAGCGATGAAGGCACTGCAGTTGTTCGCTATTTCATAACCTTTGACGCAACTCATTTTTCAAAATTAAGTTATCGTTTTTTAAATCGCAAGTTTGAAATATACACAACCCATTCAAATTTATAAAGAGTGTGTCTGAACGCACAGGTCGAGATGTGTGTGCACTGTTTATCATCCTATTGATGTTATAGAGATAACTTAGACAACATAAAAACAACATGTCCCTTTTTAGACGTTCTGAAAGCATGGGCAATATTATGAAAATTGTATAATGAGAAGAAGTTAACATAAAATAAAATTTGCAATCACCATCATATTAAATGAAAATTGTTGGAATATCGNGTCTAGTAACCTTAGTCGTTCGCAAGCGAACAACTAAAAATGAAGCCCTTTGATAAACAAAGTAAGGGGCGATAGATTCTGTCCTAGCCTGCAGTGTTAACAAAATCATACCCCACAATAAATGAGCCTTTTGCTGGAAAAACGGGGTTTAATGCATGTGCGTAAAGTGTCGTTCCAGATTAGGGACAAAACTTTACGCCTTAACTGGATTTTCATTTAAACAAAAAATTCCAGAAAAGCGGTAAGTGTCCCCCCTGATTAGCCTGTGCAGACTGCATATGCTAATCTGGGATGACACTTTCCACTAATGCATTAAGTCCATTTTTCCCAGTATGCGACTGAAATAGTTGCCATACCCCTTCATGAGTAGAAATCATCTGATGTTTTCAGGGCAGTTCACGTCTCCCGATTTTTGTCCAGCAATGTTCATGTGATGTCTGCGTCTGACGACAACACTGTGAAGATATGGGACCTTCCCACGGAACAAGAGATAGTTGCATACACAGAGAACAAGGCAAGTGACCCTTGCTTATTTGAGCCGTGTACTTGTAAAACTGGGCTTAATGCATGTGTGTAACGTCTTGTCCCAGATTAAACTGTGCAGTCTATCAGGGACGAAACTTTCCGCTTTTATGGTATTTTTTATTTAAAGGATTTCTGTTCTAAACGAAAATCCAGTCGAAAATCCAGTCTAGGCAGAAAGTGTCGTCCCTGAGTAGCCTCTGTGGACTGCACAGGCTAATCTGGGACAGAACTTTACGCACATGCATTAAGACCAGTTTTCCCAGCATGCTGCTGGAATGATTGTAAAGAAATCATTTAGCATAATCAATAACCAATACACAAGTAGGATTTACTACTTAAAAATGCCCGAATTGTTTGACAAATGAATTAATGTTTATGATTGCTTTATAGGAAACAAATTTAATTGTTATAGCAAAATTAATTTTCCTATTTTGCTACTTTTATTTTGTGTGTGCTTACCTTGAACCTTGATATTTTTTAATCAAGAACTTACTTAACAATCTGACTCGTTTAACAGGGGCTTGTGATGCATTTTCCTTAAAATGATAAAACAAAGAACTTTAATATTTATTTTATGTTGTTTACATTTACCTCAAAATGATAAAACTAAGAACATTAATATTTATTTTATGTTGTTTACATTTGTAATACCTCAAAATGATAAAACTAAGAACATTAATATTTATTTTATGTTGTTTACATTTACCTCAAAATGATAAAACTAAGAACATTATTTTATGTTGTTTACATTTACCTCAAAATGATAAAACTAAGAACATTATTTTATGTTGTTTACATTTACCTCAAAATGATAAAACTAAGAACATTANAAAATAATTTCTTAACCATTGAAATTTACAAATCAGTTTTAAGATCATGAAGTAAACAAAATAATGATATTTAAACAAGAAAATTATCTAAATTGACACAGCATTGACAATCAGGCAAGAAAAAAATAGTTATTTCCAGTAAGAATATGTTAATATTGTTTGCCTTTAAAAAAAAAGAAAATAGCTAAGCATTAAAATACTTCATACTTTTAAACGTTTTTCTTTTTTCTTTAAGAATGTATAATACATATTTAATTTGTTCTGGTCTGGAAGAACAATATTTGTTATTTATAATAATAAGAATCAATACTCTTTTATGTTTTTCGTACAACTTATCTGGTTTATAAGAGAGCCTGCATGGTTTGTTAACCGCAAGCCTCGTCTTTTATTGGTTACCTATTTGTCTTGACTCCGCCCCATGATTCTGCATGACAGTGCGAGGCTTTCTGGAGAATCCAGAAGCTGAAAAATGGGATATTGGCTTACTACTGTACATTATCCTGGAGGTTTTTGTTGATGGGTTTTATGTAGCACTTTCATGGACTTGTCATCAATGGGAGAGAATAAAGATCATATAACAAGATGAAATTGAAAAAGAAATGTGAATAATGAACATAGCAGATATCTGGTGCCAAAAAGTTAATATTCAACAGTTGCTTGTCATTATTTTTTACCCATTCTAATTTTGGTGTCTGCATTTCTTCACCCGATGTTATTAATTTCTGTCCATTTTTTAGACATGGACTCTTAATAGCTTGTTGTACATGCCGGGGGTTATATTTCACACTTCTGGATACCAAACTGTTTTTCCAGGTTTCTGAATTTGCCAAAAAAAAAATTATCTCAAAATTTTACATTGAAGTTCTTAACTTCAACTCAGTAAATGTTACCAGACTTGAATTTCTTTTGACAAATGCACTAAGGATTTTAGATATACTGATATTATGTCTTATTGTTTTAAGTTTTGTGTCATTTATTGTTTTCATCTAGTGTAGCAGTTTTCTTTGCTAAGGAAGTTAATACTCATAAAAGCCATTTTTAAGTTGGACACATTTTTTCATTATCCAGCAATTTGATTAAGGATTTAAAATTTGCATTTTTTACAGTTGATATTTTTTAATTAACCCTCTATTGCTCAGACCTGTCTGTTGTTAAAGCTTGCAGTCAATGTTCAGTTGAAGTTTAACGAATTTAAAGAACACATGCTGACACCAAATTTATTTAAATATACGAGCCTCGCTCTTTGAAAAGTGGGTTTAATGTAGTTTGCACAGGTTAATCAGGATGACACTTTCTGCCTAAACTGGATTTTTGCTAGGAAGAGACTTTCTTTAAACCAAAAATATCATAAAAGCGGGAAGTGTCATCCCTGATTAGCCAGTGTGGACTGCACAAGCTAATCTGGGACAACACTTTATACACATTATTATTTTTTTATTCTCCCCCAATTTTTTTGGGGGGGAGCATATAGTCGCCACTTCGTCTGTCGGTGCGTCCGCATGTCTGTGTGTCCGTGCGTCCGTCCAGATTTTTGTCTGGGCTATTTCTCAGCAACTAATGACCGGAATTCAATGAAACTTTATGGGAAGCTTCACTACCATCCATTGTACATATAGTGCAATTCTTGTCCGAGCTATTTCTCAGCAACTTATTACTTATGATTTTTAACAGAGTTATGGCCCTTTGATATCACATTGATTTTTTTTTTAATTTAACGTGTCAATTGACGTTCTCAGGTGCGTTATAACTCTTAGAAAAACAGCGTCAAAAAACGTCATTGGTGCGCTATAAAGTCATTTATAAAGATATATTTTTTAATTGTTTTACAACTTTCCCGCATTGATAGTAAAATCCCGACTCAAACGATTTCCCAATACATCCGTATCAACCCGACTCTATTACTTTACTGCATAGATGTACTAACTACTTTTCCAGTTTCCATTCCTTACCTGATAATTTCGTATTATCCATTTTTAAAAGCAAATTCTGGTAAATATTGACGATCAAATTTCACAACACAAACGTTGCCATTTTTCTAAAGTATCAAATGAATTTCGATATAAGTTACTATTTAAATATTTGATGAAATATTCCCACTGAACATGCGTAAATCACATGACGTGATGTGTGCGTGTTTATACAACATTCAATACACTCACGCTTTTCATGCGAATGACGCGACGTTGTACATACTGCATAATGTTCGCGCCATTTTATTGACAAAGGGTCAACACACTGCTTATTTGATGGAAGAATATGTTAACATCGCATTAACATTTATATTCGGAAGTGTGTTTCCGATTTAAAACGCGTCAACATCGACATTCGGGAGTGGGTTTCGGATTACAAATTTAATTATTCTCATTTGAGATTTCAACAAAACATTAACAGTTGCGTAATGAATTCAACAATATTTTGTTAAAACGCTTTACGAGTCGAATAAATGTTTTGACAGTATTATACATGAATTGCACGATTTCCATGAGGATTACAGCTGGTTGCCATCATCAGGGTTCTAAGTAACTGGCCAAGATTTCTGTGGCCAATAACATGTACGTCACGAGTCGTCTGCCTTTTTTAACTGCAGGTATTGCCTGCCTACGAGGGCTTTCGCTCATATAAAGCGTGCGCTCTCATTGGCCAATATTGATTTTCCAATACAACGACGCTCCGCCTTTAGGCGGGCATTAGTTGGGTAAAGCGACAAAGGATCGTAAATCGACTTTCAAAATTATCGGCAAAGTCGATATCGCTATGATCTTAAGAATGGCTAACTGCAGTAACTTCCAAAATACGCTGATCAGAAAATATCAAGCACCCCGTGGACTCTGATTTCGAAATTCAAGCACCCCGGTGAGGGGCTGTTAAATGACATTTGGAAAGCACTGTACTAATACTAACAATAATGATTATTATAATAATAATGAAAATGATTATAATTGTTATTTTGTTATTTAATAACAAGTTATAACTATTAAAAATACATTGATTTTTCCATGATAAAGCTTACCATACACAGATAATATGGTCAACTAGAATAGTGCATTCTGGTTTTTAAAATCAGCGTGATAGAAATTGCAGTAATTGCTACTGAGCTGGTCGAAGGCTGTTTATTGCAATTTCGGATTTCTAATCATTTGACTTCCTCATGACCCATATAATTGCAGTTTATTTATATAGCCATGGGAATAACATGATTTTGTCTCAATAAATGTGCCTCACCTTGTCATGGAAGATGGCCTGCATGTGTGGAGTGGGTCAAGACTGATAAGCCACTGAAATAGCTCTACTTTAGCAGTGCAGCATCCCATATGCCTGTGTTTATTTTAGAAAAAGGGGGTTTTATGCATATGCATAAAGTGTCATCCCAGATAAGCCTGTGCAGTCCGCACCAGCTAATCAGGGATGACACTTTCCACCTAAACTGGATTTTCGCCAAGAAGAGCCTTTCTTCAAACGAAAAATAAAACACACATGCATTAAACCCCCTTTTCACAGAGCGCGACTCATAAAATATTATCTTCAATTCATATGATGATTTGATCAAAGGGCGTGGGCATTTTACTTTTTCGCTGACTAAATAGTCACTCATGTAGTAATTTCCCTGTATTTAAAGACTGTCTTACGTGTTAAGGAATATCTGAGTTTGAATGATACAATCAAATGATAATGGTCAACTTCCAAAATGCAAGATTCTTATTGCTGCAATTAACGTACATCATGGTTAACATCTTAGTTCATTTTAATGTACAGTAAATGATCCTTGCTCTGTGAAAAGTGGGTTTAATGCATATGCGTAAAGCAGTCTGCACAGGCTAATCAGGGACGACACTTTCCGCCTCAACAGGATTTTTGCTAAGAAGAGACTTTATTTAAACGAAATATGTAATAAAAGCGGAAAGTGTCGTCCCTGATTATCCTTTGTAGACTGCAAAGGCTAATCTGGGACGACACTTTACGCACATGCATTAAACTCCCTAATATATTGCTCCATAAACTATTTCAATTCCAAAAGTCAGTTGGTGGTCAGTTGGTTGTCAGTGTTGGGTCCAGCAGCCTCCAGCCATTGGCCAATGGTCAGATTTAATGTTTTCAGTGGCAGAAATCGCTACCTAATACACAAATAATGTAAATTGATAAATTCTCAGGAGGGGGTAGGACTGAGGTGAAATAAACAGATAACAAGATTGTTGTCTTATCATTTATCAAAGTGGTGAAATTTGTTCAGGTGTTGCCCTCATTAGCTGGACATCCTTGCCAACTCTTGAAAAATTAGACTTGGCTTCCATTCGGCTGCTTATCACCTTGAATTGACATAGTAAAGAATTGTGCTGCTTTTTTGTGGTGTTAACCCTGTTTTTATTGTTTGAAAAAAATATTTTCAAGAAAGTTTAACTAATAGACAAAAATGCAATTAGGGAGGAAATGTTTCTTGGTTATTTTTTTACTGAAATAAAAGTTAAAATAAGTTATTGTCTCCGCAAATTGTCTTCAATAGTATAGAAAGTTTGTAAATGATGAATGGATGTCAGAGTTATGGTCCTTGTTATACAAATGAATTATTTCCATTCCTTTTTAACCTGTGCTAAACTTGATTATACCAATCATCATATGTCTGCATTGGTTTGCAAAATGGCATTTACGTGTTATTTGTGTTATTTGTTTTTAATGATTGAGCGTGGTAACATGCCACTTAATGTTCTAGATGTGTTATGGACTATTGACCAATACACTATTGGGTTGCCATTTTGGAATGGATATGGTGTCCGCCTAGCGACCGGGAGGTCACGGTTTCGATCCCCACTGTGGGAACGTTATTTAGATCTCCCCCATAAACACCAAGTAATGGTTCAAGGCCCAGAAAACGGACTCAATAGCGTTTCAAATAAGTAGTAAGTACTTTGAGTACAATCGAGCTAAATGAATACATGACTTTGTAGGTTTAAACTAAACATTATTGTGTCTTTGTTTCAGGACTATGTGAGGTGTGGTGTCACCAGTCAGTCCAGCCAAGACATCGTCCTTACAGGTAATCAGTCTTTTCATTGAACTGTTTTGCTACGGCTGGGTGGGTGGTGTTGGTAGTAGGTTCAAGGTGTGGGGGTTTATACAAGTCAAAATAATGGGTATTAGTATACCACTGTTAGAAAAAAATTGGACTCAGGAGCACATAACGCAAACATTTGAGTTTAAGATTTGCATTGAGCATGCATTAGTTTTGAGTTTATAAACTTAGTAAAGAATGAATTAGACAATGAAGTTTGTATATTTAAACAATATTAGGGAATGTACAATATGTTCCAGTTGAAATCTCTACCTTATTTTGTTTAAGATATTAAGAAACCTTTTACATTTTGTGAAATGTGTTTATGGCTAACTATCATTTGCTTTTTTACTTTGCTTACTTGAAGAGAATTGCAAAAATTCTGATAAACGAATTGAAATAAAAAAATAATACAAGTGTAATGTACTAATACTATGGTATATTATTATCAAAGTCATTATTGTCAACAGAAAAATTACAACAGACTTAATGTCTTACCAAATTCAATTATCTGAGTTCGTACAATGCAGAACCTGTGGGTAGATGTAGAAGAATAGTACGTTCTCTCTTTTTAACCCTTTCCCACTGAGAAGCAAAGTTAAAATGGATATATGCAATTAGCATAAAACAAGAAATGCCTCAGAGTTGCTCATCAGTATCTCAGGGTTGGAAATGAGGCCTTTAAAACTTGAATATATTAAGAAAAGTCTTTAATTTAATTTGATATTCTGATGGACTACAAACGGGTCAAAATGCATATCTGAGGGGGAAAAGGGTTAATCCTTTGCATGCTGGAAAATTTGTTGTCTGCTAAAATGTTGTCTGCTAAATTTCTAAAATCAACATTTTCTTCACTTTTTTTCAAAGACCACTATCAGAATAGCAAACAGTTTGGATCCTGATGAGACGCCACATTTTGTGGCGTCTCATCTGGATCCAAACTGTTTGCAAAGGCCTTAAAAATCTGGTTCCAGCGCTCAAAGGGTTAATCTGCAAAAAGTTGTCATGATGTAGTGGATATGGTGACCTAGCGACCAGAATGGGTTCGATCCCCACTGTGGTAGTGTTCTTTAGATCTCCCCCATAGACACCAAGTACTGGTTTTAGTCACAGGAAACGGACTCAAGAGCGTTTTAAATAAGCCTAAGGCTTTTAATGCAATCAATTAAGTTAAATTCAATAGTTTTAAACTAATAGTGAGATTGCTGTGTTGCAGGGTCGTATGACCACAGTGTACGTCTGTTTGACTCACGGCTGGACAAGAGTGTGATGTGTGTGGACCACGGAGCCCCAGTAGAGAGTGTGCTCATGTTCCCCACAGGTGGCCTCTTTGTGTCTGCAGGTAGGCTACAGTCACAGTAGTTCTAGAAATGTGTGGTTTCACCATGCAAGCCCTAATTCTTACCTTTGAGCCTTGCTCTGGGAAAATGGGGCTTTATGCATGTGGGTAAAGTGTTGTCCCAGATTAGCCTGTGCAATCCCCAAAGGCTAATCAGGGACGACACTTTCCGCTTTTATGGTATTTTTTGTTAAAAGAAAATCTCTTGTTATGAAAAAAATAAATTTAGGCGTAAAGTGTCGTCCCTGATTTGTTCATTTTTATGCTCCCCAAATTTTTTTGGGGGGAGCATATAGTCGCCGCTTTGTCTGTCCGTGCGTCCGTCCGGATTCTTGTCAGGGCTATTTCTCAGCAACTAATGATTGGAATTCAATGAATCTTGATGGGTAGCTTCACTACCAAGAGGAGATGTGCATATTATCAGCAGTTTTTGGTCGGATGATTTTTCACAGAGTTATGGCCCTTTGAAATTTTCCATTAACTGTACATATAGTGCAATTCTTGTCCGGGCTATTTCTCAGCAACTAATGACCGGAATTCAATGAAACTTTATGGGAAGCTTCACTACCAAGAGGAGATGTGCATATTATCAGCCGGTTCTGGTCGGATGATTTTTCACAGAGTTATGGCCCTTTGAAATTTTACATTAACTGTACATATAGTGCAATTCTTGTCCGGGCTATTTCTCAGCAACTAATGACCGGAATTCAATGAAACTTTATGGGAAGCTTCACTACCAAGAGGAGATGTGCATATTATCAGCCGGTTCTGGTCGGATGATTTTTCACAGAGTTATGGCCCTTTGAAATTTTCTATAAACTGTACATATAGTGCAATTCTTGTCCGGGCTATTTCTCCCCAACTACTGACTGGAATTCAATGAAGCTTTATGGGAAGCTTAACTACCTTGAGGAGATGCGCATGTTATTAGTGGGTTCTGGTTAGATGATTTATTTAGAGAGTTATGGCCCTTTGAAATTTTTAAGTTGCTAAACCATCCATAATATTATTTTGTCCAAAGTTATGCCCCTCAAGACGTTTCCTTTTATCTGAATATATAGTGCAATATTGTGACAAAAAAAACTTTGAGGAGCATCACCCGTCTCCGACGGTTTCTTGTTTGTTCATGTAATTATGTAGTTTTGCTCGTGTTTTGTAATTCTTACGTAAGTAAGATTCATTATTGAGCCTTGCTGACATCTGCCAATCAAATGAGAGCTTCCTCAGCATTCAAAAACTTGCTAGAATCAGGTGCAGCGTAAATACTTCTGCTTGAATCTAGAAAAACCTTGAGCAGACATTAGCATATTATTATTCCAGTTTTGTATTTTTTGTTTAGATGTCAACATTAATTGCAATGGACATACAGTTCTTGGAATCATCATAGATTCAGTAAGAAGGTAGCATTTCATGGTTATTTATGGGGTCATAAATTAATATATATAAGTGCTCTGGTATTGTTGACTGCGCTGGTAGTGCTGCATTGAAGTATGTATCCTCTTGGCACACAAGATGTCTTTACAATTGTTGGTATTTTACCTGCATGCGGCCTGTCAATTTGAGCAGTTATATCGTTGATGTTTTTTGCCCCAGTGGAAACGATATGCGATTTGGCAAGGTATCCGCCTATAGTGTCTTTGGTATTTGTATTTACAGTTTATTACTGGCAGGTCATCAACTGTGTGTATAATGGTATAACAATACTCCTGATATTGGATGGATTACAGCAAACATTCATTAACCTAACCGGAAATGCCTTAAGAACAACAACACATGAATGCAATCTCATCTATGACCTTCAGTGCATCTGCTTTGATAATAAGTGTCGTGTTCTGAGAAAACTGGGCATAATGAATGTGCGTAAAGTGTCATCCAAGATTAGCCTGTGCAGTGTGCACAGGCTAATCCGGCATGACGCTTCCCGCCTAAACTGGATTTTGGCTAAGAAGAGACATCATTTAAACAAAAAATTCCAAAAAAGCGAAAATTTTCGTCCCTGATTAGCCTGTGCAGACTGCACAGGCTTATCTGGGATGACAATTTACACACAAGCATTATTCCCAGTTTTCTCAGAACACGACACATAACTATATCTTTTATACCATAGTTTTTTTTAGCTCATTTCATTATAATTAGCGAACAATTTAATTATGATTCGCTATGTATTAATCAGCATTGATTGCCACACATTAATTGACCCTCGCTTTTGGAAAAGCGGCCTTAATGCATATGCATGAAGTGTCATCCAAGATTATCCTGTGGAGTTCGCACAGGCTTATCAAGTAAACCTTTCATTTCATGGTAGTTTTCATTTAAAGGTAGTCACTTGTTAGCAAAAATCCTGTTTTGGCAGAAAGGGTCGCCCCTGATAAGCCTGATTAGCCACTTTAACCCTTTGCATGCTGGGAAATTTGTCGTCTGCTCAAATGTTGTCTGCTGAATTTGTAAAATTAGCATTTTCTTCGTTTTTTTTTTTAAATAATACTATCAGAATAGCAAACAGTTTGGATCCTGATGAGACGCCACGTTTTGTGGCGTCTCATCTGGATCCAAACTGTTTGCAAAGGCCTTCAAAATCTGGTTCCAGCGCTCAAAGGGTTAAGCACATGCATCAAGCCCCATTTTTAAGAGCGAGGCTCAATTATAATGTTTTCTTCTCAAATTGTTTTACATTATTTAATATAATACCTAGACAGCTCATTTTTTGTTTCCATTTCCATTTACTTTCTTCTTCGCGTCATTTCATTCACCTGCCGTCATTACCCGGCATTATTTACCATGTTTCCACAGTAACATTTTTATGGTGGACTCCAAGGCTGACTTGATAGCTGGTGCTAATTTCACAATTAATCCTTACTGACATCTGCAGTACCTTCACAAAGATAAAGCCCAAGTTAATGGTGGGTAGGCACCCGCAAATCTGTGTAAATAAACAGTAGTGCTTGATTTATTTTCTTGTGTTTCTACCTTTGAATGTGCAATGTATGATATGTGAATGTTTTTTTTATTCATAATCCCATTCTTATTTGGTGGGTATGTTTCAATTTCTGCCGGCGCAAGGCATTTGTTTTGTAATGGAGTGTTATTGTACCTCCATGTTGATTTATTGTTATATATTGGATGAGAAATTTAGAGTCCTTGGCTGCAATTGTCTGGTAGTGTTTGTGGAGCACATAAGTAAAAATATCCATTTCTACCTAGACACTTTGAAGGGTCCATGCAGATTAATTTCATACCCTTGCACACGACTCTCTGATGCATTTTGGCATAAAAAAATTCTTGATTTCTTTGGTGCTTTGTTGTATGCTTACAGTTATCCGTACCGTACTGGTACTAAAAAATTAATGTGTTGATGGTAAAAAAAAAAAAATGGCAATTTTTANTGGTAAAAAAAAAAAAAATGGCAATTTTTATTCTGAAAATCACAAAATACTGTTGCGTTTTTTTCAGTACTTTAACAATTAAAAATATAAGCGCTCAAATATTTATGAATTTAATGAGATGATTTAAGAATGTGTCACAATGTTTTTTCTAATATGATATAATATGTTACCATGCTATTTTTATGTTTAACCGTATTATAATCAATTTAAATGATGGCCCATAAACATATCTGTATATCTTTGGGTCTACCACCCAGCTGCGATATGCATCAAATGGTAGATGAATTAGAACCAATATTCCATGATAGTGTTCCAGGCAGGAGGGGGATATAATAACCATATCACCCCCTTGCCAAGTCTTTGTTAGCCTGAACACACCATGAAAATCCATTTTGCACCTTCTAATGATCCGCATTTGATGCTATTCGAGAAGTGTATTTATGTATTCCGAAGCAATTTGCTATAATTATTAATGACTGCCGGCACAAGACGAAATGCCAACATCAACAGCATTACAATATGGAATCACGTTTATTTTGAAAATTTGATGAGATTTCCATCCGCCAGCCTGAGTGATATGTGGATATAAAGCGATGGTAAATGTTTTATATTTCTATGCTGGTTGATCGAAGCGAGATTTAATGTATGGGTCACAGGGTTTCACAGGGTCCAAAATGGCGGAACAGTTACGCTCAATTTGTAGCCAGTCATCAAACAGTGATCAATATTGCTTCCCAGAGAACATGAAAAAGTGTTTCATTTTAAAAGGCTGCATTTGTTCCTCTTTTGTACCCAAAATATGTATTATTTCTCTTGGTCTTTTAACTTTTGTATTACATATTAACAAATTATGTGATTTATTGTGTCTAAGTACCTTTCATATGTTTTTCGTAAATGTACAGTTTGCGATATAAATGCTGCAGAGTATTAAAAGTAAGCTAGGATTTTTAACAACAAAATAAAATTGCTGAATTATTTGATGTAAATGGCTTTATTTTAGATGACAATTGCTTTTACATGCATTTTTACATTACCTTGGTCAGTTGGTAGAGTGCTGGTATACAAATGTGAGGATTGCGGGTACCATCCCTGGGACGGCCACATAGCTTGTCTGGGAATTTTTATTAACCCTTTGAGCGCTGGAACCGGATTTTGAAGGTTTTTGCAAACAGTTTGGATCCAGATGAGACGCCACAGAACGTGGCGTCTCATCAGGATCCAAACTGTTTGCTATTCTGATAGTGGTCTTTGAAAAAAAGTGAAGAAAATGATGATCTAAGAAATTCAGCAGACGACATTTTAGCAGATGACAAATTTCCCAGCATGCAAAGGGTTAATGAAATCCTTTCTACAGCTATTCTTTCCCTACTGTCAGAAGAGACAGGGAACTCTTTAGAAATAGGCACTGCTTTCGAATGGATCAGGGAGGAATACAAAACGATTAAGTGGAATGTAACCTTAACTAGACAAAAATTACTACACAAAATGATTAACTATAGTCACAGAAGGCAAATAATTATTTGATATTAACAAAATCTTTCATCAGAGACCCGAACACACAGAAAACTCAATCATAAAAGTTCCAAGACAAGAAATCCATTGTTTTATATTATACCTTCATCTCAGGAATCGGCTAATGAAATAATAGGCCAGCGCCGTGCACTTGAAACTAAATAATGTTCAATCCCCAACCCACTCTCTCATAATTATACAAATGCATCGAGCCAAGTGTGTAGATTCCGCTAACATCACTTTTCAATAAATGTGTCTAAGTGCTGTGCCATGGTTTTTCATATTTAATTGTAATATTCGAAACAGATGTAATGATGAAGGCCATTATTTTAATATACTTCTCAAATTTTTACTGAAATACCCTTTGATTTATGACTGCAACATGGCACTCTTATTGCTAATCTTGAATGATACTTTTACCTTTTAATTGAACACGGATGAGATTTTAATTTTTTTAATTTGACTAGAGCCATGCCACTCTTCAATTTATTTTCACTTGGAACGAGATCGTCTGTCAAATTCCTGGGCAAAGAAAATTAGGGCCCTGGTTCGCAGAGTACTTGACGAATCGTCTGATTTCAGACAGTATTCCTGTTGTACTTGACTAATTTTATTTATTATTGCCGACATTGTTGATGGAACATGATTTGTGTATTAGCAGGAAATTTCTATTACTATTAAAATATTTGTGTGACTGAATGTGGGTCATGGGGATTGGGGGGAAGGATGTTGAAGTGGTGTTTAGAAGTATAATGACCTGTTTCTGGTAAAATATTGCGCACTGTGCATTTTGTAACGTCATCGAATTGAAACTGCCTTAGAGATTTTTGAGCTGTTTAGATTTACTGCTTTCATAATTCCAAACATCATGTGCACCAAATTGCAGCAGAAGACATAGTGTTGTCTGAAAAAAAAAGAACCCTGGATGACTTGAAAATGCTTTTCTCTATCTGCAATTGTTAAGCTCACTAGTGACTAATCTTTTGCAAAGATAATTTAAATAAGTACAACATTTTTTTGGCACAATATGACCCATGCAAGTCATTTATTTATTTATTGATTGAATTATTATTTCTGGTTTAACACTTCAGGGACCTTCATAGGTTTAATGCGAAAATAAAAATAAAAGGCAGCGTTCATTCGAGGAGGCACAACATTGGTTGAAATGATTGTGGTTGATACAAACTCACAGACGTGTACTGGCCAAGACAGGCCACCCAATGAATCATTATACCAGATGGGGACAACTGCCGTATTTCATGCATGTATTCAGGATTCAAGCCAGTCATGTCCCTTATCTGAACATTTGGGCGCCTTCTATTAAAATTCTTCACATCTTTGAGACCCCATGTCAAATTGCTGGCATTCTCTCCTAGCAGCTCCACTGGCAACCCCAGTGAGTGAAGTGATTCCGACTGGGGCATTTATTTACCATTAAATTGGCAAATGATCACAGTGTCAGTTGTTTAATTATCCACAAGGTCTTGCAGGTCAAGAGAGGTCAGTATAAATCAGCTGCATTATTAGCTGCTACCTTAGCATTGTTTCAAATACCATTGGCTTCTGTTTTTGACACTGATTACTGTGAAATCTATGTTGGAAAGTGTGCATACTGATCAGGTTGCCTGTTGTTGGACTCCTCACAATGCCATAAGATAAATTCTGCCATCAAACGAGCAATATGAGCCATGTCATGCTAAAATGGGTCTTATGACATATGCGACCAGTGTAGCTCCAGATCAGTCTGGGCAGTTGTCCAGTCTCTTCAGGAGCTACGTTGTCCGCTGTAAAGTCATGCAAGGTTTCCTTGTCTCATAAGTAGACAGGGTAGCTTTGGACCAGAATGCACCAATTGGCTAGCTGGGCTTGAATAATGCTGGCAGTATATGGTTTAAGACCCATTTTGGCATGCTGTGGGTCATATATGAAATAAAGTTAATGTTCAAAAATATTAAAACAAAACAAAGCTTTCTCTAGTATACATCCTTTCTTTAAATAAATTCTTCAAATTAATTAATTTATGGGACAAACTGTTTTTGATATACCGGTACTGGGATGTGATACTTTATTCATAAAAACAACATACTATTTAATTACAGTATCACAAATTATTTGTGTTTTGTTTTCATAACTGAATTACTGTACAGATCAATCTTTACTTAGGTACAAATTATTTGTTAATGAAATCAAACTCCAGCATAATTTTGCTTCATGTATTTTTCTTCTAGCTAAAAAAAATGATCAATTCCTTCGTTTATAAAAAGCAATTACATGTAATGCTATGGTATGCCTTTAAGACATGGACACTGGAGCGAGCTACTTTCCTCATTATGAACCTGTTTTTGCAATTATCCCGGTGTAATGTTAGAGGAATGATGTAAAACATTAACTTCCATATTGTTATACAAAACTGTTGGTTTTCATGCTACGACGAGCGTGACTATTTTCTATTACATTTTCTAATTGATAGAAAAAAAATGGCGGCACTTCTTGGAGAGTGATAGATTGTCTACATAAAATTCATGTTGTATATTGAAAACATGTGTAGATGTTGATTTTTATTTCGCTTTCCAAAATTACAGGACACAAATGTATGGTTTTCATTGTGTTTGTTATTGAAAGAAGAGTTTTGTAGGGAATGACGTAAATGACGTGTCAGACCGAGATGTTTGTTTATGGTTTCAAGATTTAAGCATCAGAATGTTGCATCTTACTAGCATTTTGATATCAGATACAATATTTTGAAACTCGACTTTATTATATTCTATTATTATTGTTCTGGTTATTTTGCAAATTATCCCAAGCTGAATGGGGTAGGGATATTACCCCTTGTGAAAGGCGTAGGGCTTTATAAATGGCAGGCGTCTGTGTGTGTGTGCTAATGTCCGTCACACTATTCTGTTCGCAACTCCTACATTTTGCATGTGATTTTCTTCGAACTTACACAATGATTACAGAGCATTCAGTCAAGGTTTTGCAATTAAATTGTTGTCTTGAAAATTGAGATTTATTTAATTAATCGCCTGATTGTATTTCTTGAAAATTATTTTAATGTTTTGTTTGTTTCAATTGTTAAAAAAAGGGCCACAGAATCAAGAGCTAATCAATCAATTTGAATTAATTATAACAGTAGAATTATTAATGATTTTATTGAACACCTGATGTAGTAATTACAATCAAACAAAATAATTCATACTACCTGGTGTTTCTAAATTGAAGTAATACTGGTAGATTAAATGCTGTAGCACTGAAAATAATACTTACGACCATAAACAGAGTGCATTATTATACTCAGATACATTACGAAATAAACAGAAAGAAAAAAATACATGTTTTTGAAACAAATAACTACTATAAACAATAGCAATGGCAGCTTATATCGATGTCTCTACCATCTTGGAAGAGAATTATTCAAACTGCTGTTGAATGTGCATTAATTATCCTGAATGTTATTTATGCTAATTTTTTTATGAGAGTTGAAAACTATTGCTGTTTAATTTTCCAGCAGGTCCCAATGCGGACGGCACCCATTGTAATCACTTGTCTCTGAAATTAAGTCCTAATTAAGAAATGATCAGACTTTCCAAGCTGATGGGCTTTGAAGATAAAGCTAGAAAAGATGTTAAAAAATAGCCATAAAAATGTCATGGCTAAGAGCATATATTTTCATTTTAATTCAGTTATTTTTCCTGGCTTTTTATGCCCCCCTCCATGATTATGGCGGAAGGGCATATAGTGTAAACTCTGTCCGTGTGTGTGTGTTTGTGTGGGATATTTTGTTTCCCCTCATAACTTTGAGGTTCATGATGGGATTTCCAAATAAATTGGTAGGAATGATCATCATATCAAGACAACTTGTTGCGTGCAACAGCCATGTTGCTCTTTTCAATGTCAAGGTCACAGTGTGGACACTTCAAATGTGTGCATCATTCCTTATATGTATATAGTGAAAGCACATGTTTGTGTACGGCAAGAAACATTGTTGTGCATGATGGGATTTCAAAATAAATTGGCGCAAATAATCATCTCGTCAAGACAACATATTGCGTACAACAACCATGTCTCTTGCTCAAAGGTCAAGGTAACAGTGGACATTTGGAGTCATATTTTATGGGTTTTTGAAATAAATTGGCACAAATAATCATTATATCTTGAGGATGTGGAGCATGAAACAGTCGTGTCGGTCATCCAGGTTAAGGTCTCTTGAATTTTGTGCACACTCCTTACATGGTAAAATCTCATTCAGTGCTGGAACAGGATTTTGAAGGCCTTTGCAAACAGTTTGGATCCAGATGAGACGCCACAGAACGTGGCGTCTCATCTGGATCCAAACTGTTTGCTATTCTGATAGTATTCTTTGAAAAAAAATCAAAGAAAATGCTAATTTTAGAAATTCAGGAGACAAAATTTTAGCAGACGACAAATTTCTCAGCATGCCAAGGGTTAGTGTAAGTAGATAAAGTGACTGTCCGTTCTATTTCTTTATAGTGCATTTGCATAGTTTTTCATCAATTCAAGGTGACTTGATTTATGCTACAACTATGGTACTTGCTTAAAAATTCAATATATGTGTCGTGTTCTGAAAAAACTGGGCATAATGCTTATGCGTAAATTGTCATCCCAGATTAGCCTGTGCAGTCCGCACAGGCTAATCAGGGATGACAATTTCCGCTTTTATGACATTTTTCGTTTAAATGAAGTCTCTTCTTAGCAAAAATCTAATTTAGGCGGAAAGTGTCGTCCCTGATTAGCCTGTGCAGACTGCACAGGCTAATCTGAGACGACAATTTACGCACATGCGATATGCCCAGTTTTCTCAGAACACAACACATATTATGTGTGGCAAACAGCACTGGTTTCTGTGTCTACATAGCGTGGGCACCCATGTCCTACTGACACACTTCTAGTTTTAAATTTTAATTATTTATCATTATGCCCAGATGAATAAGCATTATCAAATAACTCTAATGCCATTTGTTAAAAAAACTACTCCCATGACCACCCCCTGTACATTGATAATCCAAACTGAGTAGGATAATTCAAACTGAAGAAAACAAAGGCGACAGAAATAAAGACTCCAGTCATTTATTTGTAAGAACACGTTTATTTAAGGTAAGTTGTGACATAATAAACGTTTCTTTTTGATAAAATGTTATTTGCCGGATACAATGTGCTAATAAACCCATAACAATTAAAAACAATTACGTCGAAATAAAATGAATATGTTTGAAAATCTGGAAAAGTTAATGAAATTGTCGAAAGTTTTAGGCCAAAAACAATTATAAGCGAATGTTTTTAATGTTTTAATGCTTTGACTTATGTATTAACCTTTCATATATTTATGTACAAAATGAGCGTAAATGCTCGAAAACGCAATATATTCGTATTTGTTTTGGTCAAGAATATACAAATTGGATAATGACCTAACTAGTGTATGGATAATTCCAAACTATTTTGAGTTTGGTTATTATCCACAGAAATGTTCATATAAGTTTGGATTTATCCATAAACTTTTATACCCGTCCTGCAAACACATGATTTTAACACAGAAACACACTAGGTGTTAAAAGTAAAATTTTAAAGGACATTCATGATATAATTTGGCATATCTCTGTTACAGTTTCGTTCGCTCTTTTGTCAATTAACGTGTAAATAATTTAACACATAGGTCGCATTTAATGAAAATTAGCATTTTCCGAAGACAAATTTATCGTTTTTTACTAGAAAACTATTAAATCGTTGCAAAACTCAAAACGCATGTGTGCGTCAGACATTCATTATCACATGTGTAGAACAATTACGTCCTTATAGTTACTTAATTATCAAAAATGATAATATAATCAACTACCTTTCAGTTTCAGTTTCAGTTTCGGCCAACATTTTTTTCTTCAGTTTGAATTATCCAACTCAGTTTGGATTATCGACGTACAGGGGGTGATT
>VMBQ01000150.1:210144-343631 GCA_007657795.1 Dreissena rostriformis
CTCTTGTTTATTTTTTTTTAATTATCTTTTTGTTATACAAACTAACCACACAAAAAAGTAAGTTGATTTTTTTATTATTTTTTTTACTTATATATATATATATATTTATCACATGCCATACCCTGTTTCCCATGTAATATAACCATAACATTTATTTTTATATTACACATGTGTAATATTCTTTTTAAACATTTTCATTGTCTTAGTTTTCGTTTTTTGACCAATTGCATTTTGTTATTTTGCTGAAATGACGTTGCAACGTCAAATAACGTCACTAAAACATTCTGGATTTATCATTATGTTTGCGTAAATATTTATTAAATTTGCTCATTTAAAAGCATGTGGTAAAAAAGATCTGACACTCGTCATATCATACCATATTTTATTAAACTCTTCCAGTGAATTTGTTAGGCTCGCTTACTAACAAAATTCCTGAACTCGTTTAATAAAATATGGTATGATATGACAACTCATGCCAGATCCTATATATATATATACATATAAGTAAAAAAAAAAATCAACTAACTTTTTTGTGTGGTTAGTTTGTATAACAAATAGATAATTAAAAAAAATAATCAGACCAACTAATGCATAATGCCTGTGGAGTGAATCATAATTAGATGCCTCATAATTAAGAGAATTTCATACAAACAAAAAAGTTTGCAAGGTTGTGTAAAACGTTAACACTTGTATTATTAATAAGTCCATGAATACATTCTTTCAGTGTTTTGTAATACAAAAATGATTTTTTAGTATTCATATTCACTTGGAAAAATAATAATTAATTCAAAGTTGTTACGGCCATTACGTCAGAGACTTAGGACCTTTGTTTGTATGGACAGCAATGATGTATGGAACTTATTATTAATGTATTATGCTTGCAGAGCAACTTATTTTCATAATGAAAACATACTTGTATGCTGCTGATTACAACAATTTAGAAATGTTCAAAGTAATTCATCTAATATTCATGAAATTTGACACTTTCCTCACACAGGCTTCAATATAATTAATTGCTCCAATTATCCTTGTAGTGTTCAGAAGCTGTTCACATTCAACTGTCCTACAGAGGTTAGCTCAAACAAAGATGGAAAATCTGAAAAAGGGGCCATAAACCATTCTTCTTGAAAAGGGGACAGGGAAAGTCCATGTTAGGGGCCATGGGAATGGTTAGAGTGTAACCCCTTTAAATGTCGGCTGGGAATTGCCAAGCTAAAACCCAAATTCTTCTTTTATAATTTGATTATTGGACAAGCAGGGACAATGAAATTGAACACATTTTTTTTCAGTAAATTTAAATTGTATCAATTTGTGTTTCCTTTACAGTAACTACTTTGAACAAAGGTTGCTAGGCCCTTTGGATGGGGACATTTAGGACAAAAGGTTGTTTTTTCCGATAAGCATGCTAACATGATTTTAATGTGCTTTGTTATAAAACATTATCAAATTTGTTGCTACAAATGCTTAATAAGGTTAATGTATCAAACTTGGTTTGATACAAATTGTTGGAATTATTTATGAAAATACCTCTAACTTAGTCATTTTTTTACAAAATTTAGTCATCTTTGTTAAAAATTAAGGTTTGATTGAGATGGTAATTGTAAGACAATTATAAAATATATATACCGAATTTTGATCCAAAGTTTGCCCCCCCCNCTACACCCCCCAAATTAAAAAAAAAATCACTGTTTCACTGACACCTTCATGGTAAGAACCTGCTGATTTTTTTGTTGACAAAGCCAAAAAATAATGAACCTACTCTGAGCACACACACCACAATTGCTATATGAGCTACATCATGACAAAATGGATCTTATGTCACATGTGCAGGCTTACTGGAGCGACACTGGCCACCTACATGAATGGCATAAGACCCATTTTTACATGACAACTCATTTTTTTTCATAAACATATCAAGACTCAGTGGCAATTTGTACCTTTGAAGTTGCCAACTCCTGATAAAACGTTGTGTGTTTTTTTTTTTTAGACGGACTGAAAATATAAAATATTGCATGAAGTATACGTAATTAAATCTTGCATACAGTTATAAAAGTTCATCATAGAAATATATAACAGATTTGAAAGAATTGCAGCATTTAATCATGATAATGTTCTGTTAGTATTTTTAAGTGAACTATCCTGGAATACTTGCAGGTTACGAGTGGTTTTGAATTATTTGTGCATTCACACCATCATCATTACTATAATCTTCGATCATTACAAATGCGTTTCCTAAATTCTTCTATTATTTCTCCAAGCATGTCATCTAATAAAACAAGAATTCTCTTCCAAAGAATATGTGTCAGATTATAAAACTTGTATCAAAATTGTTTGCGTCATTTGCATTTACGTAATGGCAATGAAAAAAGGACATAAAACGTGTCATATTATTAACTCTGTGTTACAATTGCATTTATTTAGAGGCATTAAGTGTAAGCCTATCATTATGATGTGTTTATGATAATTTCTCGTAAAACAAGATATAAAATAAATGTCTGTGTAATGCATTTGTACAATTAGATTAGAGAATAGCTTCTCCTATTATTGCATTTTTTACTCTGTATTGAGTTATTTCGTACAGGAAAATGTGCATTTTTCCAACAAAATTTGATATTAACTTCGTGTGCAACATGTGATGCTAATAATTAAAACATATTACAATAAATCTTTATGTTTTTAATGTGATGTTATGTGTTCCATTTAAAAGATAGCTATTCACAAAATAAGGTGAATTTTGGTGATTATAGTTATTGTTTATTATAGTATGAACTATCAAAACACATGGCTGTGATGAAAAAGAGATAAAGGCTTTGCCAAAACTCAGGAAAGCTTTACTAAAGAACCACATATCTCATGTTTATGCTTTTAAAATAAGCTCTGCTTTATTATTAATTGTAATATTACTGTGCATGGATTCTACAATGATTCCTCTGCTAATGCAGTTAGATAATTAAATGGACTTGTTCACAGATTCGCAAAATGACAATGTTCAAACAATTGTCATAGAGTCAAAACTGAATGTTTGTAGGGCTCAAACAAGTCAAAACTTTGTTTTCGGGTCGGATCAAGATTTGAATGAATTTATACAAAAAATGAAACTGCATTCTTTATGTAGAAGCGGCCCCCCCTACTTGGGGACACACTGGGTTGGGGAGGGTTGCTCCACTACCGAATTTGGAGCAGCTCAGCCCAGATAATTTTGCTGACAGAGTTTGAACTACCTTACAAATTTAAAAGCCAGTGTTTTGTAGTTGTAGCACGTAAGCTTTTGCTTATAGAGGTCACTAATTCGAACCCCAGGACAGTCACATTTTTTTAAAATTTCATCTTTCTTTGTTATGATATTTATTTAAAACTTTTCCAAATATTACAGTTATGTTAGTAAATTCATGTAAGGACATTTTGTAAAATACAAAAATCTGCAAACAAGTCCCTTTAAATTAATGTGCAACAGACACAACATTAAATGAAAGTGTAGTTAAAAAGGTACTTCATTTAAATCTGTTTGGCTTTAAAGTTTGGTGGAGTTTAGTTAAATGTATTATGTTCTTTTAGCTTATTGCATTTTCAACACAGAGATCAAATTTGACATGGCTAGACATAATAACATTCTGTCTTAATACTGCTCATTTATAAGTTTTATATTGTAATTATATAAATATATATTGATGAACCAGTCACTATGCAGATGTCTGAAGTTAACCCTTTGCATGCTGGGAAATTTGTTGTTTGCTTAAATGTCGTCTGCTGAATTTCTAAAATTAGCATTTTCTTCGATTTTTTTTCTAAGACCACTATCAGAATAGCAAACAGTTTGGATCCTGATGAGACGCCACGTTCTGTGGCGTCTCATCTGGATCCAAACTGTTTGCAAAGGCCTTCAAAATCCGGTTCCAGCGCTCAAAGGGTTAAGTGTGAATGCAAGGCTTTTTGAAGGGAGAGCATCTTGCCATCATAAAATAAATGTTTAACTTTCATTGTACATAGACTTTAAATGTTCAGTGTTTAATTCCAAAGTCTTATATTAGATAGTATTAAGTTTAAAGCATCCATGAATTTAAGATCCAATTAAAATGCCAGATTTTATATATCCTTGAAATTTCATGTCAACACAAGTACATGAACGACAATATTTAGTAGATGTTCCACCTGTTACAGAAGGAGCACAGTCAGTGCCCCAGATAATTTTTTGGGAAATAGGGTTTTCACCCGTTGATTTTGAAAAATAGGGTGATTTCATTTCGGAAATAGGGTGAAATTAAATTCATACCTCAGAATCATTGCTACTTTACTTCTGTCATAGCTGCACACTCGTATTGGTTCAATGAAACTGTTAACTGTCTTGATTAAAATGTAAATGATAAAATTATAATAAAACAAACTGATGTTAACTTACATCTTTGAATTTTAAGTTTAAAACTTTAACAAAGTGCTCCTAACTGACCTCTTCAGTCCTCGTAATGTCAAACATTTATACATGTTTAGTAATTCAAGGCATTTTTATTCTGCAACGTGATAGAAAATGAAAGAAGAGGCGCTTTACAAATACACGCACAGATTGAAAACGTATGTTCTCGTAAATAATGTAGTCAGACGCTTTATTTATTCTGGAATCTTGTCCAAAGAGCGTTTGAATTTGATCGTTTTCCTCATCCATCATTCAGACACTTGATATCAAACTTTCCGCTGAATTAAAGTGTGGCTGCAGCACGATAATAATTCCAAAGAGAAAATAATGAAAATTAGCAAAACATTTTTTATCAAGACTCTTGTATTGTACGCATCAAATTTAAAGGATTTGCGTCAAAGTCAAAATGGCTGCATCTTCAATACGCATCATATTGTATTTCTTTGCATTTGTAAACATTTTAATTGGGTGAAAGATGCAGATACATAGCTTGGGTACTGCCACAGTGAAGGTGTGGGTAGTAATCATCAGTTATCTCTTGTCTTAACCGGAGTTGTCTCCCCTTACAGGAGGGACAACAGTGAAGGTATGGGTAGTGATCATCAGTTATCTCTTGTCTTAACCGGACTTGTCTCCCCTTACAGGAGGGACCACAGTGAAGGTGTGGGATGCACTAGCAGGAGGGAAGCTGGTCACCTCACTCAGTCACCACCACAAGACGGTCACGTGTCTGGCCTTCTGCAGCAACTACCAGAGACTCATGTCTGGCGGGCTCGACAGGTAAGGGGCGTTATTCACGTGTTGTTAGGGCAGGGTCACATGGGGGTTGGGTTTGTGGGAGGGGGGTTGCTATGTAAAGAGGCTTGACAGGAAAGGGGCATAAATGACCTGTAGTTTAGGCAGTTTTGAGGGGGGNAGGCTATGAAGTTATCATGCTATTTTGGCAACCCAATATATAGCTAAAGTCTAGACTTTTGTTGCTAACCAAACAGGTGGGGGATTTAAAAAAATATATACATTATTATCATCAAGAAGTTTTACTAAGTGATTCTCCAAAATTGACACTTCACATATTCCGTGTTAAATAGACATAAGACTTAACAAAGATTAAAATAAAATGAAATACTATTGTATACATATTGTTTTTTATTTATATAAAAATATATTTGAGCCTTGCTCTGTGAAAAAAGGTTGCTAAATGCATGTGCCTATAGTGTCATCCCAGATTAGCTGACAGCACAGGCTTATATGGGATAACACTTTGCGCACATCGAGGGCTGAATGGAAAACTGCAGTATCTCCTTCTTTATTTAATATGAGTTACAACAGTCTTCCGTTCATCCCTCGACATGCATTATGCCCTTTTTTCCCACAGCGCGGCTCATTTGTATTAGACAAACTTTGTTCTCGTTGCAATTTAGGTGTAAGCAGCCCTTTAAGCTGGGGGGCAATAATCCTTGTCACCACAGCGTCTAGAAAGATATATCAGACATTCCACAGGCTAATAATTGGATTTGTGAATAAAACGGCAGTTGCTTTGAGTTTTTTCCCCAAGAAAAATCACAATGCATAACATTCTGAGTGCCAATGTCTGATCATTGACAAATTCAGACTGACATTTATGTCATGTCTTGCTTGTTATATGGGGTAAAATGAAATCTGTGAATCATTTTATTCTGATCTCTGTCTGATAAGCATATCGGCTTTGTTATTTCCTGTGCAATAAAACGCAATAATAGCTTGGCAATGTTGGCCATTGTTCTTGCTAATAATGAAAAATTATCATCAGATGCTTCATCACAAGTGAAGTACTTGAAAATTGATAATATGCAGTGAGATAAATAATCCCACCTACTTAGGTAAAAGTACAAGCGATTCACTTATAAGCTTTCTGAATGCCAATCTAGTTGCAATCTTGGAAATCAAGGATCTGTTACTTTTAAGAATTTATTATAAAATGTTTGCAAATTAATGTAAAGGGGGTATTCAGTATAATGTTGATAAATCATCTTTTGTGTTGCAATACTGTATACAGGATAATTGACCACGGTTCTGCAATATTGTATACAGTATAATTGACCATGGTTCTGCAAAACTGTATACAGGATATTATACCATGGTGCTGCAATACTGTATACAGGATATTTGACCATGGTGCTGCAATACTGTATACATGATAATTGACTGTGGTGCTGCAATACTGTATACAGGAAAATTGACCATGGTGCTGCAATATTGAATACAGGAAAATTGACCACATTGCTCCAATACTGTATACAGGATAATTGAGCTTGGTTCTGCTATATTGTATACAGGATAATTGACCATGGCTCTTCAAAACTGTATATAGGATAATTGACCATGGTTCTGCAATACTGTTTACAGGATAATTGACCATGGTAATCTAATACTGTATACAGGATAATTGACCACATTACTGCAAAACTGTATACAGGATAATTGACCATGGTGCTGCAATACTGTATACAGGATAATTGACCATGGTGATGCAATACTGTATACAGGATAATTGACTACCGTGCTGCAATACGGTATAGAGGATAATTGACCATGTTTTGCAATTCTGTATACAGGATAAATGACAACTGTTCTGCATTACTGTATAGAGGATCATTGACCATGGTGCTGCAATATTGTATACATGATAATTGACCATGGTGCTTCAATACTGTATACAGGATAATTGAGCATGGTTCTGCAATACTGTATACAGGATAATTGACCATGGAACTGCTATACTGTATACAGGATAATTGACCATGGTGCGACAATACGGTATAGAGGATAATTGACCATGGTAATGAAATACTGTATACAGGATAATTGACCATGGTGCTGCAATACTGTATACAGGGTAATTGACAACAGTTCTGCAATACTGTATACAGGATAATTTACCATAATTATGCAATACTGTGTACATGATAGTTGACCACATTGCTGCAATAATTTATACAGGATAATTGACCATGGTAATGAAATACTGTATACAGGATTATTGACCATGGTGCTTCAATACTGTATACAGGATAATTGACCATGGTGCTGCAATACTGTATACAAAATAATTTACCACAGTTCTGCAATACTGTATACAGGATAATTGACCATGGTTCTTCAAAACTGTATACAGGATAATTGAATATGGTACTGCAATACTGTATACAGGATAATTGACCATGGTGCTGCAATACTGTATACACGATAATTGACCATGGTGCTGCAATACTGTATACACGATAATTGACTATGGTTCTGCAATACTGTAAACAGGATAATTGACCACAGTTCTGCAATACTGTATACAGGATATTTGTCCATGGTGCTGCAATACTGTATACAGGATAATTGACCATGGTAATGCAATACTGTATACAGGATAATTGACCATGATGCTGCAATACTGTATACAGGGTAATCGACAACAGTTCTGCAATACTGTATACAGGATAATTTACCATAATTATGCAATACTGTGTACATGATAATTGACCACATTGCTGCAATACTTTATACAGGATAATTGACCATGGTAATGAAATACTGTATACAGGATAATTGACAATGGTGCTGCAATACTGTATACAGGATAATTGACCATGGTGCTGCAATACTGTATACAGGATAATTGACCACAGTTCTGCAATACTGTATACAGGATAATTGTCCATGGTGCTGCAATACTGTATACAGGATAATTGACCGTGGTGCTGCAATACTGTATACAGGATAATTGACAGTGGTGCTGCAATACTGTATACAGGATAATTGACCATGGTGCTCCAATACTGTATACATGATAATTGACCATGGTTCTTCAAAACTGTATACATGATAATTGACCATGGTGCTGCAATACTGTATACAGGATAATTGACCATGGTAATGAAATACTGTATACAGGATAATTTACCATGGTGCTCCAATACTGTATACATGATAATTGACCATGGTTCTTCAAAACTGTATACAGGATAATTGACCATGGTGCTGCAATACTGTATACAGGATAACTGACCATGGTAATGAAATACTGTATACAGGATAATTTACCATGGTGCTCCAATACTGTATACAGGGTAATTGACAACAGTTCTTCAAAACTGTATACAGTATAATTGACCATGGTTCTTCAATACTGTATACAGGATAATTGACCATGGTGCTGCAATACTGTATACAGGATAATTGACAACCGTGCTGCAATACGGTATGGAGGATAATTGACCATGGTTCTGCAATACTGAATACAGGATAAATGACAACTGTTCTGCATTACTGTATACAGGATATGACCACGGGTCTGCTATATTGTATAAAAGATAATTGACCATGATGCTGCAATATGGTATACAGGATGATTCACCACTCGCCAGCTATCAAGCAAACTAACAGATCAGCCAATCAGATACCATTTATTGCCACCAACAAAGAGTGTGGTAGTAATGAAATGAACCATTTATGTAAGAAAACTAAGTAAGCAGAGCGATCGATTTCTTATTTGGTGACTGGTCTATTGCAGCTGCTAATTTACAAATTGTTTTACAAAAATCTGCATTATACTATTTAAGCATTATTCTTTTAACTGAATGCTGATATGGCTGCAAGTGATGGTTTGCAGGCGTTCATTGGTTGATGGTTTGGATTATAAAACAATTAGTGATTCCTAAAATTTCCTTCATTTGCCTGATGTACTTGAATTGTTGCCACACATTGGCCCCCTGGGAAGACCTTCTTCAGGTTAATGGAACTTCATATTATATTCCATTATATTTATTGTGGAGTTATAACAAATGGTCCTGACTTTGTCTTTTGGTCCTGCTGTAAAGAAAGTTCCTTTAGCATGTGTTTACATTAGGACATCATAATATGAAGCTAAAACGTTTTTAATTTAATTACTCTTGGAATATCAAACTGTATTAACATGCCAACTCTGTGTGATGTGCATACCATTAAAGCCATGAAAACCGTCAGTTCTCCCCACCCATAATATTCTCAACATGCTGGGGAAAAAGCACAATAATTTGTCTCCTTATTAAAAGCCATCGACCATAACAGTTTTCTGGAACACATGGTACCCAGAATAACATTTATAAATCACCAGCATTAGCTTATAACTGGAATCCATTATTCACTTTAATTGTTCAAAAACAAATTACGAAAACAAATTCCATTTAATATAAAACTGTTTTTAAACCAGTTATTAGCATTATAAAAACATACAATCATTTTTATAGACACAATTTATCATAACAGTTGAGTTTTTATGAATATTGTATTTTTGTCTGTGTTTTATATATAAGGATATCACATCGTAGTTTTTGAGCTGTTTAATTCTAGATGAGTCACTAATCATGTTTTTTGAATGAGCAGCTTTAAAGTCAGTTGATGTTTGTGAGAATTGGGGGAACATATAAGCCACAATGTGCAAAAATGGGTATTATGCCATATTCGGTGGCCAGCATAGCACATTCCTGCCGGCAGGTCAGGAGCTACTCGGTCTGCTATAAAGGCATGCAAGACTTTGTGGTTTTGTTAGCGGGCATTATGATTCTTCATCAGAGAATACAGATGCAGAGGAGCTACACTGTCTGGATACCTCCTTAGGCACATTTCGTACACAAACTCCACGTAGCAGTTATCCAATAACCAATGCCATCGCAAGAAAGGATTTTTTTAAATTATATAATGAAAAGTAGTATCGTTTTCTTTTGTATTTTGAAAATAGTGTATAAGTTTAGGTCCGTAATAATAAAAAAATACCAAGATTAAAAAAAGTAAAACAACAACGGGAAAATTATTTGTTGGTTATAACGGCAGGGATTTGATATTGAGCTATGCTTAGAACCAGTCAAATATCTGCGCTGAGGTTGTTTCTTACTATGTGGCTCATGGTATATGGATGCCACAGCATTCTTCCAAATGACAAGGTCTGTATAAGAGATTCATAAAAAAAAGTGATTCCTTTGTGTGGGGATGAGATCTGACACATTGTATTATGGAAAAGAAGATTCAAGGAGAAATGCTGTATGGAGTGAAGTCAACTGTACACAGGGCCTGCAATAAATATCTATTTAATTTTGTTTGAATTGCCACAGGATTGTGAAGATTTCTGAAACAATCATCAGCTGTCACTTGTCTTTGTGGGGATCAAAGTGTCCAAAGGAGTTTGCTGGATTGTTTGATCTCCATGGAGTTTCTTCGTGACTGATAAGCAATAGGCTGTTTGTGGTTAAAGGGGCACTGTACATGTCAATGCTTTAACTAAGACCTGAACTTCGAATTTATACAAATGGACGTTCCGTTTTACATTCATTGGAAATTAGCCAAAACAAAAATTGTCAAAACTGAATCCCTGTCTAAACAGAAAGGCTCTGTGGGTCCAGATTTGTTAGACCCCTCAAAATGTGAGAGTATTAAGCATTACACTAAGTACAGGTTGCTGAACTTTTAACACAGCAATATTGGCTATGCGCAACAGAAACCACTTTATTCTTTTAATTTCATGGCTGTTGTTGTTGGTGTTTCATAAAAAAAATTTTTTATTCAACACAAAGTATTGAAAGTGAAGTTAACGATAAAAAGAAAGCAAAATGAGATTTCTTAGCATCTTATTAATGTGTCCACATTTTCTTAGTTGAGCAATATAATTGCCACTTCTATATCCTGTTAAAATTCTTAATACATATTATGTTCATATTGCCTATGTGTAACAATAGACTTTCCCTGTACAAAAAACTTAAAGCTGTGATACAAATAATGCTGACTTAATCATAATCCTTTCAAAATTACATACGGTATCAAACATTATTATTTGAATATATCATTGGTGAATAACATTGGTCAGGATTGTTTGTACCTATGGATTAAATTGGTTTTTCCCAAAGTTGTGCCCTATCAGCCAATGTGCAATCATTCCAATCTTTTTTTTTGTAATTCCATTTAATTTTTTTCCATCGTAAACATGATATATTTTGCATATAACTTTTTTTTTTAAATACACAATCATTCCCATCTTGAATAAAGCTGAGCATCCGTGTGCGGTCTTTATTGGGAGTTTCATTCATCAACCCTTTAAACCTTTCAGCGCTGGAACCGAATTTTAAAGGCCTTTGCAAACAGTTTGGATCCAGATGAGACGCCCCAGAACATGGCGTCTCATCAGGATCCAAACTGTTTGCTATTCTGATAGTATTCTTGGATTTTTTTTTCGAAGAAACTGCTAATTTTAGAAATTCAGCAGACGACATTTTAGCAGACGACAAATTTCCCAGCATGCAAAGGGTTATTGGAAGTTTCGTTCATCATGTGCCCCTTTAACATTGCCACTGATTTTCCCTGTTCTTCAATCTGATAAGCCCACAAGACTTCACTTTCATGCTCAATTTGAAATCAGAGTCATTTTCATCCTGCTGTAATTAATTTCCGATGATGTTTTCCGCCATGAAATTATTTATAAAACATCGGGATTGACTAGGAAAAATACAGTTGCTAATATGAAATGTAGTTAATTGCTTTAACATGCTGCAGGTTTTAATTTAAAACAAATAGAATATTGCGTAATAATTTTTAGGAGCTTGTTAATTGGTGGAAAAATATTTACAAAAATTGTTGGTTTATGGAACGTTTGTGTGTGCTCTCTGAAACGTTTGTGTGTGCACTTTCTTGTCCAAAGTGGATCATCTATTTATTTACAGATATAGTCTTCTGTTGTATTTGAGAAAATACAGCTCAAATTCAAATTAAAAACAAACATTTTTTTAAAGAAAAAAAAAACACAAACAAAAACAAAACAACAACATCATGCTTATTAAAGAATATTCATGAGGTAAATTATTGTATAATACTTTAGTATAGCAATTACATCGTTGGAAATAGTATTGTATTGTATTTTTCCGCGAGTCAATGTTCAGGGAAGAACATGAATTAAACCATTTATGCTAAGTGGACTCTCCCATCCTTCTAAATTGGATCAATCTATTTCCAAAATTAGGGATGTCTAGTATATTTATTTCTATATTTGGAATATTTCTTATAGAAATTCNGGCGTCTCATCTGGGTCTAAGCTGTTTGCCAAGGCCTTTTTTCTAGACGCTAGGCATAAATGGGTTAAGACCTTACAAAAAGAATATGGATGTTTGCATCGTTGGCTTAGTAGGGATTGCACTCAAGGCCTCCCACTCTCAAAGAGCCCATAGCCATTAAACAATTGTGATGTCAATTGAGCCTCACTCTGGGAAAATGGGGCTAAATGCAGTCTGCACAGACTAATCAGGGATGACACTTTCTGCCTTATGGAATTTTTCCTTTTAAATCAGCCTCTTCTTAGCTAAATTTCAGTTAGGGCGGAAAGGGTCGTCCCTGATTAGCCTGTGCGGACAACACTTTTCGCACATGCATTAAGCCCTGTTATCCCAGATCGAGGCTAATTTGCTTTAGATTTGATGGTTCACAGGCAGATTGTACTAGGGTACATTGGCTCAGATTGTGTTGGGTGTTCTGAGTGACTTACATTCCACATAGAACAGTTACCCCACTTTGAGCGTTATTAGTGTTTCCTGCGAGATACCCAACATTAACAAGATTATCAAGTTCGAAATCTCCATAACTCATCTGACATTTGTTATATTATATAATGAATGTCTACTTAGGAGTTTCATTAATGGCGTATTATTTTAAGAGAGTGAAATGGTTTAACTGCTCCAAGACAATCAACACCTGTCATTTTCATGTTCTTCTCGGGCTCATATGAAATTCTACTCTCATTTTGCAATAAGATTCCTTTAATTACGGAATCAGAGGAAAATTCCTGTTAGTTTTGTAATTATGACTGAAGTACATCAAGATGATATCCCTGAATTCTCAATCTTTGATAAGAAACAGTTTCATTTTGTGGCGAAGCGCTTTTAAGACTTTGATGAAATATATCTGGATATAGAGGTAATTGAATTGAATATGATGGATAAGTGTTGTTTAATTGCAATGAAGTATGAAAAATCCTTCAAGCAGGAATGATTTATGTGTAATGTCTGTCACAAGGTAATAGCTTTTATCACCCCCACCTCATCCAACCACCCCCTTGACGAAATATTCAACATAACTGCCAAAACGCTTCACAGGGGTGCACTGTGCTTGTTTTATACATAACTGTCAATGCAACTTCACAGGGGTCCATTGTGCTTGTTTTATACATAACTGCCAATGCAACTTCACAGGGGTCCATTGTACTCATTTTATACATAACGGCCTATGCAACTTAACAGGGGTCCATTGTGCTTGTTTTATACATAACTGCCAATTCAACTTCACAGGGGTCCATTGTGCTTGTTTTATATATAACTGCAAATGCAAGTTCACAGGGATACATTGTGCTTGTTTTATACATAACTGCAAATGCAACTTCGCAGGGGTCCATTGTACTTGTTATATACAAAGCTGCCAATGCAACTTCACAGGGGTACATTGTACTTGATTTATACATAACTGCCAATGCAACTTCACAGGGGTACTGTACATTGTGCTTGTTTTATACATAACTGTCAATGCAGAATCACAGGGGTCCATTGTACTTGTTTCATACATAACGGCCAATGCAACTTCACAGGGGTACACTGTGCATGTTTTATACATAACTGTCAATGCAACTTCACAGGGGTACATTGTACTTGTTTTATACATAAATGCCAAGGCAACTTCACAGGGGTACATTGTGCTTTTTTTATACATAACTTCCAATGCAACTTCACAGGGGTACATTGTGCTTGTTTTATACATGACTGTCAATGCAACTTCACAGGGATATATTGTACTTGTTTTATACTTAACTGCCAATGCAACTTCACAGGGGTACATTGTGCTTGTTTTTTTTACAAAACTGTCAATGCAACTTCACAGGGTCCATTGTGCTTGTTTTATACATAACTGCCAATGTAACTTCACAGGGGTACATTGTATTTGTTATATACATAACTGCCAATGCAACTTCACAGGGCTACATTGTGCTTGTTTTATACTTAACTGTCAATGTAACTTCACAGGGGTCCATTGTACTTGTTTTATACTTAACTGCCAATGCAACTTCACATGGTTCCATTGTACTTGTTATATACATAACTGCCAATCCAACTTCACAGGGGTAGATTGTGCTTGTTTTATACTTAACTGTCAATGCAACTTCACAGGGGTCCATTGTACTTGTTTTATACTTAACTGCCAATGCAACTTCACAGGTCTCCATTTTACTTGTTATATACATAACCGCCAATGCCACTTTACAGGGGTAGATTGTACTTGTTTTATACATAACTGTCAATGCACTTCACAGGGGTACATTGTGCTTGTTTTATACATAACTGCCAATGCAACTTCACAGGGGTACATTGTGCTTGTTTTATACATAACTGTCAATGCAACTTCACAGGGATACATTATACATGTTTTATACATAACTGCCAATGCAAGTTTACAGGGATATATTGTGCTTGTTTTAAACATAACTGCCAATGCAACTTCACAGGGGTCCATCGTGCTTGTTTTATTAATAACTGCCAATGCAACTTCACAGGGGTACATTGTGCTTGTTTTATACATAATGACCAATGCAACTTCACAGGGGTACATTGTACTTGTTTTATACATAACTGTCAATGCAACTTCACAGGGATACATTGTGCCTGTCTTATACATTGCTGTCAATACAACTTCACAGGGGTACATTGTGCTCATTTTATACATTACTGCCCATGAAACGTCACAGGGGTCCTATGTGCTTGTTTTATACATAACTGTCAATGCAACTTCACAGGGGTACATTGTGCTTGTTTATACATAGCTTCAATTCAATTTCACAGGGGTCCATTGTACATACTTGTTATATACATAATTGCCAATGCAACTTAACAGGGGTACATAGTTCTTGTTTATACATAGCTTCCAATTCAATTTCACAGGGGTCCATTGTACATACTTGTTTTATACATAACTGCCAATGCAACTTGACAGGGGAAGATTGTGCTTGTTTTATACATAACTGCCAATGCAAGTTCACAGGGGTACATGGTGCTTGTTTTATACATAGCTGCCAATGCAACTTCACAAGGGTACATTGCGCTCGTTTTATACTTAACTGCCAATGCAAGTTCACAGGGATACATGATGCTTGTTTTATACATAGCTGCCAATGCAACTTCACAGGGTTACAGTGTGCTTGTTTTATACATAGCTGCCAATACAACTTCACAGGGGTACATTGTACTTGTTTTATACATAGCTGCCAATGCAACTTCACAGGGGTACATTGTACTTGTTTTATACATAACTGCCAATGCAACTTCACAGAGGTACATTGTGCTTGTTTTATACAAAGCTGCCAATGCAACTTCACAGGGGTACATTGTGCTTGTTTTAAACATAACTGCCAATGCAACTTCACAGGGGTACATTGTGCTTGTTAATATATAAAAAACAACAACTGGAAATGTGTATCCGAATGCTAGTACTTTTAGCGCTATTTCTTTAAAATTATGTCCTCCATTTAAATTGCTCTTTTATGTGAATTCCCGAATTTAAGGGCTTTCACATTGATTTGGTTAATCCTTCTGAATTCATTCCCCACTTTGGCAGCATTCCCTTGATATCAGAAGGTTTGTGGGTTTGATCCCCACTCTGGGAGCATTTTAAACTCATCTATTTTTTGAAAAAAAAAAGAGCAATTGTCATAACCTGCGTTGGCATCGGCATTGGCATCAGCGTCTGCGTCCGGTTAATTTTTTTGTTTAGGTCCACATTTCTCATAAAGAATCAAAGCTATTGCATTCAAACTGGTACACTTACTAACTATCATGAGGGGACCGGGCAGGCAAAGTTACATAACTCTGGCTGGCATTTTGACAGAATAATGTGCCCTTTTTATACTTGGAAAATTGAAAATTTGGTTAAGTTTTGTGTTTAGGTCCACTTTATTCCTAAAGTATCAAAGCTATTTCTTTCATACTTGCAACACTTGCTAACTATGATAAGGGGACTGTGCAGGCAAAGTTATGTAACTCTGACTGGCATTTTGACAGAATTATGGCTCCTTTTATACTTAGAAAATTGTAAATTTGGTTATTTTTTGTGTTTTGGTCCACTTTACTTCTAAAGTAACTAGGCTATTACTTTCAAACTTCAAATACTTTCTTACTATTATGAGGGTTCTGTACCTGGCAAGTTGAATTTGACCTTGACCTTTGAAAGACCTTGACTGTCAAGGTCAAAGTATTAAATTTTGCTTAAATTGGCATAACTTCTTTATTTATGATCAGATTTGATTCATACTTTGACAAAACAACACTTACCTGACATACCACAATAGACTCCACCCAAACCATCCCCCACCCCAGAATCCTTCCCCCCTCTCCAAATTGTTTTTCCCATTTTCTTATTATTTTTGGAATATCATCTTATAAATGACCCCACTGCACACTATACCCCCCCCCCCCNTATCAGAAGGTCCCCGGTTCAATCCCCACTTAGGGAGCATTCTCTAGACATCAGGAGGTCAAGGGTTCAATCCCCACTCCAAGAGCATTCTCTAGATATCAGGAGGTCCTGGGTTCAATCTCCACTCAGGGAGCATTCTCTTGATATCAGGAGGTCCCATGTTCAATCCCCATTCCGGGAGCATTCTCTGGATATCAGGAAGTCCCGGCCTCAGTCTCCACTCAGGGAGCATTCTCTAGATATCAGTAAGGTCCCGGGTCCAATCCCCACTCGGAGAGCATTTTCTAGATATCAGGAGGTCCCATGTTCAATCCCCACTCAGGGAGCATTCTCTAGATATCAGGAGGTCCCGGTTTAATCTCCACTCCGGGAGCATTCTCTCGATATCAGAAGGTCTCGGGTTCAATCCCCACTCCCGGAGCATTCTCTAGACATCAGGAGGTCCCGGCCTCAATCCCCATTCCGGGAGCATTCTCTAGATATCAGGAGGTCCCGGCCTCAGTCTCCACTCAGGGAGCATTCTCTAGATATCAGGAGGTCCCATGTTCAATCTCCACTCCAGGAGCATTCTCTAGATATCAGGAGGTCCCGGGTTCAATCCCCACTCCCTGAGCATTCTCTAGATATCAGGAGGTCCCATGTTCAATCCCCACTCCTGGAGCATTCTCTAGATATCAGGAGGTCCCATGTTCAATCCCCACTCAGGGAGCATTCTCTTGATATCAGGAGGTCCCGGCCTCATTCCCCACTCCAGGAGCATTCTCTAGACATCAGGCGGTCCAGGGTTCAATCTCCACTCCAAGAGCATTCTTTAGATATCGGGAGGTGCCGTGATCAATCCCCACTCCGGGAGCATTCTCTGGATATCAGAAGGACCCAGGTTCAATCTCAACTCTGAGAGTATTCTCTAGATATCAGGAGGTCCCGGGTTCAATCCCCACTCCGTAAGCATTTTCTAGATACCAGGAGGTCCCGTGTTCAATCCTCACTCTGGGAGCATTAATACATAATATGTTCTGGTTGAACATATGAAACAATCTTGGAAGTGCATCTATTAGCCTAATTCTTTCCATGCCATCGAGCTTAATAAAAAGGTTCAAACTTAAAGGCTTACATATAAGTTTTTATCACAATGTTAAGAATGTAACATAGCTACACATAGAATCAGTTCTATATCAAATAAATTGTTTTTCTATTTGTATGGTCTATACTGGGGGACATATTGTTTTTGCCCTGTCTATGTTGGTTTGTTCAGCTATGTTGGTTTGCACAAACTTTAACATTTTGCCATAACTTTTGCAATACTTAAGATAGCAACTTGATATTTGGCATGCATGTGTATCTCATGGAGCTGCACATTTTGAGTGGTGAAAGGTCAAGGTCATCCTTCAAGGTCAAAGGTAAAATATATGGGTCAAAATCACTCAAAAGGGGACATAGTGTTTCACAAACACATCACTTGTTATTTAAGAAAGTGTAACTTAAGACCCCAAATGCCATTGTTTAGAGTTTACCTCCAGATATAAGTTCAAAGATATTTAGAATTGTCATAATTAACCTTCACCTGTACAAATAATGTTGCCTGCTGTAGCAACACTCATTACCTACCTGTAATCACAAGCGCAGGCTGCTGAATTGTGTTGATTTACTGTCTGTCTTCACCAGACCTGCAATAACCATCTGCTAGCAATGTTTCATTTTGTTTTCATCGTATTTTCCATCAGCTTGATTGCCGTTTATGATATTAATTATCATTATGTGGGTTCGAATTCGTCCCAGTGATAACGATTATATACTAGTTTATTATAATAAATCCCTGTTTTATTTTTTGCAATTTGATTTCATTGCAGCAAGTCTAGCAAATGGCATTCTTTAGTACTTGTGACAGTCATTAAATGTGTTAAAAATGGAAAATATAAGAAATTATACTAAACAATACATGAAATTAATTTTGATGCATTGTTTAAGATGGATAAAATATTCAATATTTTAGTATCTGTGGAAGAGTCTTAAAGAGATAAATGCATTTAAAAATGGCATTGATAAATAGGGTCTTCTAATGATTTCTAAACTGGGATAAATAGTATCCACATGTTTTACAGAATTCCCAGTTTCAAGGAAAATCATTAATAAGCAGTCGTTTGTCATTGTCAAAATCATGACTTAATAGATTTTCCACATGAGCTTTATTTGTTAAATTTATTTATATATGTAAAAAAAATATGGAATAGGGGATGTGCAAGCAAAAGCATCAACAATTTAGTGATTTCTTTTCAGAAATGTAAAATTAGGACGGTTGTTTTGAAGTATCAAATTAAAAAGGCTTTGTATAAATGATGTTCTTTGGTCAACAAAAATGGCTCGTGGTAAATATGTATTTCCTGTTATGTAATTAAGTAAAGTTTAACCTTTTTATATTCAATTACAACTTAATTGACAATTGCTGTACACAGCAGATGAATTCCAATTTAGTTTTATAACCAAACAGATTTATAATGCACTCAATTGCCTCTCTCTGGATCATCCTGGAATCAAGTATTTTAGGTGAAATCTTGAAAAAAATAATAACATCTTTACAGGAAATAATGATAATAAACTTGAATTGAAGATATTAATGTCAGAATTAATTTATAGGGCATCATATACAAATGTCAGACATTTCCCTGTAGATTCAGAGAATTGTTGATGAGAAAATATTCAAAACCAAATACTCTTCCAATAGAATACCTGATGAAATATACATACTGTTTTATGTCCCTATAAGTAACAGGTAAGTGTATTGCAAGGAAAACTGAAATATCGTTAATGCGAAAACTTTAAGGAACATGAATACAAAAACTGTCAGATTTAGGACTGGTGCTGGTGAAAGCAATACAAAACTCATCTGTCCACCCATAAATCAAGGCACAATTGACACACGGGGGTACTTAACACTTCAATCAAGATACAAACATATTCCATTTGCTGGCCAATTATTAAATATTTCAGGGGAGGCAGAATGGAGAATTGTTTGGCCTTTGTTCTTTATCATTTGAAGGTCGAAAAGAAATAAATTATCGGAGAGTTTCATTTGTTTCTGAGAATGTAGTCTGGCATGTAAGTACTTGTGTACATGCAGTTCATACTTTAACCCTTTGCATGCTGGGTAATTTGTCGTCTGCTAAAATGTTGTCTGCTGAATTTCTAAAATTAGCATTTTCTTTGATTTTTTTTGAAAGAATACTATCAGAATAGCAAACAGTTTGGATCCTGATGAGACGCCACATTATGTGGCGTCTCATCTGGATCCAAACTGTTTGCAAAGGCCTTCAAAATCCGGTTCCAGCGCTCAAAGGGTTAATGTTGGAGCTTTAGCTGAAGACAGCTACAAATGGTTGAAATGAAATACCGGTACATGTACCATAATTATAGACGTGTGCATCATCTACATTTGAAATCAATAGACAATATTATTTGCATTGTTTATGTTGTCCAGTGGTAAAAACTCAATAAGAACTGGTAATTGTTTATTATAACTACATTTATAACCTTTTTTTCGAAAGCATTTATTGAAACAAAATGAAATGTCCACACTTTTGCACTATTTTATCAAGGTACAAATTATATAAGAATTGCTCTGGAAAAAAGGGGCTTAATGCATGTGCGTAAAGTATCGTCAGAGATTACTAAACTGGATTTTCACTAAGAAGAGACTTCTTTTAAACAAAAAATAAAATAGAAGCGAACAGTGTGTGTTTAATATAATCCTGTGTGGACTGCACAGGCTAATCAGGGACGACATTAAATGCCATTTTTCCCAGAGTGAGGCTCATATTTACTTTTTTGAAATCACGTTCTTAATTGTTAATCTCTGAAATGTCAACCCATTTGGCAAACTTAGTCAATGACTGACAATTATCAACTTGTCCCCTTTTTTGTTTAAAAAACTTTGTATCCCATTAATAATTTTTACCCCAAAATCAAATAGTACAGAAATATTTTAATTGGCATTTTCCACGGGGGTGGCATTTATTACAATTCCAGTTATTGTCANAAGGGGACATAGTGTTTCACAAACACATCACTTGTTATTTAAGAAAGTGTAACTTAAGACCCCAAATGCCATTGTTTAGAGTTTACCTCCAGATATAAGTTCAAAGATATTAAGAATTGTCATAATTAACCTTCACCTGTACAAATAATGTTGCCTGCTGTAGCAACACTCATTACCTACCTGTAATCACAAGCACAGGCTGCTGAATTGTGTTGATTTACTGTCTGTCTTCACCAGACCTGCAATAACCATCTGCTAGCAATGTTTCATTTTGTTTTCATCGTATTTTCCATCAGCTTGATTGCCGTTTATGATATTAATTATCATTATGTGGGTTCGAATTCGTCCCAGTGATAACGATTATATACTAGTTTATAATAATAAATCCCTGTTTTATTTTTTGCAATTTGATTTCATTGCAGCAAGTCTAGCAAATGGCATTCTTTAGTACTTGTGACACATTAAATGTGTTAGAAATGGAAAATATAAGAAATTATACTAAACAATACATGAAATTAATTTTGATGCATTGTTTAAGATGGATAAAATATTCAATATTTTAGTATCTGTGGAAGAGTCTTAAAGAGATAAATGCATTTAAAAATGGCATTGATAAATAGGGTCTTCTAATGATTTCTAAACTGGGATAAATAGTATCCACATGTTTTACAGAATTCCCAGTTTCAAGGAAAATCATTAATAAGCAGTCGTTTGTCATTGTCAAAATCATGACTTAATAGATTTTCCACATGAGCTTTATTTGTTAAATTTATTTATATATGTAAAAAAAATATGGAATAGGGGATGTGCAAGCAAAAGCATCAACAATTTAGTGATTTCTTTTCAGAAATGTAAAATTAGGACGGTTGTTTTGAAGTATCAAATTAAAAAGGCTTTGTATAAATGATGTTCTTTGGTCAACAAAAATGGCTCGTGGTAAATATGTATTTCCTGTTATGTAATTAAGTAAAGTTTAACCTTTTTATATTCAATTACAACTTAATTGACAATTGCTGTACACAGCAGATGAATTCCAATTTAGTTTTATAACCAAACAGATTTATAATGCACTCAATTGCCTCTCTCTGGATCATCCTGGAATCAAGTATTTTAGGTGAAATCTTGAAAAAATTAATTACATCTTTACAGAAAATTATGATAATAAACTAGAATTGAAGATATTAATGTCAGAATTAATTTATAGGGCATCATATACAATTGTCAGACATTTCCCGGTACATTCAGGGAATTCTTGATGAGAAAATATTCAAAACCAAATACTCTTCCAATAGAATACCTGATGAAATATACATACTGTTTTATGTCCCTATAAGTAACAGGTAAGTGTATTGCAAGGAAAACTGAAATATTGTTAATGCGAAAACTTTAAGGAACATGAATACAAAAACTGTCAGATTTAGGACTGGTGCTGGTGAAAGCAATACAAAACTCATCTGTCCACCCATAAATCAAGGCACAATTGACACACGGGGGTACTTAACACTTCAATCAAGATACAAACATATTCCATTTGCTGGCCAATTATTAAATATTTCAGGGGAGGCAGAATGGAGAATTGTTTGGCCTTTGTTCTTTATCATTTGAAGGTCGAAAAGAAATAAATTATCGGAGAGTTTCATTTGTTTCTGAGAATGTAGTCTGGCATGTAAGTACTTGTGTACATGCAGTTCATACTTTAACCCTTTGCATGCTGGGTAATTTGTCGTCTGCTAAAATGTTGTCTGCTGAATTTCTAAAATTAGCATTTTCTTTGATTTTTTTTGAAAGAATACTATCAGAATAGCAAACAGTTTGGATCCTGATGAGACGCCACATTATGTGGCGTCTCATCTGGATCCAAACTGTTTGCAAAGGCCTTCAAAATCCGGTTCCAGCGCTCAAAGGGTTAATGTTGGAGCTTTAGCTGAAGACAGCTACAAATGGTTGAAATGAAATACCGGTACATGTACCATAATTATAGACGTGTGCATCATCTACATTTGAAATCAATAGACAATATTATTTGCATTGTTTATGTTGTCCAGTGGTAAAAACTCAATAAGAACTGGTAATTGTTTATTATAACTACATTTATAACCTTTTTTTCGAAAGCATTTATTGAAACAAAATGAAATGTCCACACTTTTGCACTATTTTATCAAGGTACAAATTATATAAGAATTGCTCTGGAAAAAAGGGGCTTAATGCATGTGCGTAAAGTATCGTCAGAGATTACTAAACTGGATTTTCACTAAGAAGAGACTTCTTTTAAACAAAAAATAAAATAGAAGCGAACAGTGTGTGTTTAATATAATCCTGTGTGGACTGCACAGGCTAATCAGGGACGACATTAAATGCCATTTTTCCCAGAGTGAGGCTCATATTTACTTTTTTGAAATCACGTTCTTAATTGTTAATCTCTGAAATGTCAACCCATTTGGCAAACTTAGTCAATGACTGACAATTATCAACTTGTCCCCTTTTTTGTTTAAAAAACTTTGTATCCCATTAATAATTTTTACCCCAAAATCAAATAGTACAGAAATATTTTAATTGGCATTTTCCACGGGGGTGGCATTTATTACAATTCCAGTTATTGTCATACAGATTCGTAATTATAATTTAACATTGAAGCTCTTGTCTTGTGAAACATTTACATTGACACTGTTGTTGCTGTTTGTTTGCAGGCATGTGAAGATCTATGACGTGGCTAGCTACCAGGTGGTGCACACCCTCGACTACCCAGGGGCAGTCCTCAGTCTTGGTGTATCAGTAAGTACCCTGGGACAGTCCTCAGTCCTGGTGTAGCAGTAAGTACCCAGGGACAGTCCTCAGTCTTGGTGTAGCAGTAAGTACCGAGGGGCAGTCCTCAGTCTTGGTGTATCAGTAAGTACCCAGGGACGGTCCTCAGTCTTGGCGTGTCAGTAAGTACCCAGGGGCAGTCCTCAGTCTTGTGGTGTCAGTAAGTACTCAGGGGCAGTCCTCAGTCTTGGTGTGAGAGTAAGTACCCAGAGACAGTCCTCATTCTTGTGGTGTCAGTAAGTACCCAGGGGCAGTCCTCAGTCTTGGTGTGTCAGTAAGTACCCAGAGACAGTCCTCAGTCTTGGTGTGTCAGTAAGTAACCAGGGGCAGTCCTCAGTTTTGGTGTGTCAGTAAGTACTCAGGGACAGTCCTCAGTCTTGGTGTGGCAGTAAGTACCCAGGGGCAGTTCTCAGTCTTGGTGTGTCAGTAAGTACCCAGGGGCAGTCCTCAGTATTGGTGTGTCAGTAAGTACCCAGGGGCAGTCCTCAGTCTTGTGGTGTCAGTAAGTACCCAGGGACAGTCCTCAGTCTTGGCATGTCCGTAAGTACCCAGGGGCAGTCCTCAGTCTTGGTGTGGCAGTAACTACCCAGGGGCAGTCCTCAGTCTTGGCGTGTCAGTAAGTACCCAGGGACAGTCCTCAGTCTTGGGGTGTCAGTAAGTACCCAGGGGCAGTCCTTAGTCGTGGGGTTTCAGTAAGTACCAAGGGACAGTCCTCAGTCTTGTGGTGTCAGTAAGTACCAAGGGGCAGTCCTCAGTCTTGGGGTGCCAGTAAGTACCCATGGGCAGTCCTTAGTCGTGGGGTTTCAGTAAGAACCAAGGGGCAGTCCTCAGTCTTGGGCTGTCAGTAAGTACCCAGGGACAGTCTTCAGTCTTGGTGTGTCAGTAAGTACCCAGGGCAGTCCTCAGTCTTGTGGTGTCAGTAAGTACCAAGGGGCAGTCCTCAGTCTTGTGGTTTCAGTTAGTACCCAGGGAAAGTCCTCAGTCTTGGTGTGTCAGTAAGAACGCAGGGGTAGTCCTTAGTCTTGTGGTGTCAGTAAGTACTCAGGGGCAGTCCTCAGTCTTGTGGTGTCAGTAAGTACTCAGGGACAGTCCTCAGCCTTGGTGTGGCAGTAAGTACCCAGGGGTAGTCCTTAGTCTTGTGGTGTTAGTAAGTACTCAGGGGCAGTCCTCAGTCTTGTGGTGTCGATAAGTACTCAGGGACAGTCCACAGTCTTGGTGTGTCAGTAAGTACTCAGGGACAGTCCTCAGTCTTGGGGTGTCAGTAAGTACCCAGGGACAGTCCTCAGTCTTGTTGTGTCAGTAAGAACCCAGGGGCAGTCCTCAGTCTTGGTGTGTCAGTAAGTACCCAGGGGCAGTCCTCAGTGTTGGTGTGTCAGTAAATACCCAGTGGCAGTCCTCAGTCTTGGTGTGGCAGTAAGTACCCAGATACAGTCCTCAGTCTTGGTGTGTCAGTAAGAACCCAGGGGCAGTCCTCAGTCTTGGTGTGTCAGTAAGTACACAGGGGCAGTCCTCAGTCTTGGTGTGGCAGTAAGTACCCAGAGGCAGTCCTCAGTCTTTGTGTGTCAGAAAGTACCCAGGGACAGTCCTCAGTCTTGGTGTGTCAGTAGGTACTCAGGGACAGTCCTCAGTCTTGTGGTGTCAGTAGGACTCAGGGACAGTCCTCAGTCGTGTGGTGTCAGTAAGTACCAAGGGGCAGTCCTCCGTCTTGTGGTGTCAGTAAGTACCCAGTGGCAGTCCTCAGTCTTGTGGTGTCAGTAAGTACCAATGGGCAGTCCTCAGTCTTGGTGTGTCAGTAAGTACCCAGGGGCAGTCCTCAGTCTTGGTGTGTCAGTAAGTACCCAGGGGCAGTCCTCAGTCTTGGGGTGTCAGTAAGTACCCAGGGGCAGTCCTCAGTCTTGGGGTGTCAGTAAGTACCCAGGGGCAGTCCTCAGTCTTGGGGTGTCAGTAAGTACCCAGGGGCAGTCCTCAGTCTTGGGGTGTCAGTAAGTACCCAGGGGCAGTCCTCAGTCTTGGGGTGTCAGTAAGTACCCAGGGGCAGTCCTCAGTCTTGGGGTGTCAGTAAGTACCCAGGGGCAGTCCTCAGTCTTGGGGTGTCAGTAAGTACCCAGGGGCAGTCCTCAGTCTTGGGGTGTCAGTAAGTACCCAGGGGCAGTCCTCAGTCTTGGGGTGTCAGTAAGTACCCAGGGGCAGTCCTCAGTCTTGGGGTGTCAGTAAGTACCCAGGGGCAGTCCTCAGTCTTGGGGTGTCAGTAAGTACCCAGGGGCAGTCCTCAGTCTTGGGGTGTCAGTAAGTACCCAGGGGCAGTCCTCAGTCTTGGGGTGTCAGTAAGTACCCAGGGGCAGTCCTCAGTCTTGGGGTGTCAGTAAGTACCCAGGGGCAGTCCTCAGTCTTGGGGTGTCAGTAAGTACCCAGGGGCAGTCCTCAGTCTTGGGGTGTCAGTAAGTACCCAGGGGCAGTCCTCAGTCTTGGGGTGTCAGTAAGTACCCAGGGGCAGTCCTCAGTCTTGGGGTGTCAGTAAGTACCCAGGGGCAGTCCTCAGTCTTGGGGTGTCAGTAAGTACCCAGGGGCAGTCCTCAGTCTTGGGGTGTCAGTAAGTACCCAGGGGCAGTCCTCAGTCTTGGGGTGTCAGTAAGTACCCAGGGGCAGTCCTCAGTCTTGGGGTGTCAGTAAGTACCCAGGGGCAGTCCTCAGTCTTGGGGTGTCAGTAAGTACCCAGGGGCAGTCCTCAGTCTTGGGGTGTCAGTAAGTACCCAGGGGCAGTCCTCAGTCTTGGGGTGTCAGTAAGTACCCAGGGGCAGTCCTCAGTCTTGGGGTGTCAGTAAGTACCCAGGGGCAGTCCTCAGTCTTGGGGTGTCAGTAAGTACCCAGGGGCAGTCCTCAGTCTTGGGGTGTCAGTAAGTACCCAGGGGCAGTCCTCAGTCTTGGGGTGTCAGTAAGTACCCAGGGGCAGTCCTCAGTCTTGGGGTGTCAGTAAGTACCCAGGGGCAGTCCTCAGTCTTGGGGTGTCAGTAAGTACCCAGGGGCAGTCCTCAGTCTTGGGGTGTCAGTAAGTACCCAGGGGCAGTCCTCAGTCTTGGGGTGTCAGTAAGTACCCAGGGGCAGTCCTCAGTCTTGGGGTGTCAGTAAGTACCCAGGGGCAGTCCTCAGTCTTGGGGTGTCAGTAAGTACCCAGGGGCAGTCCTCAGTCTTGGGGTGTCAGTAAGTACCCAGGGGCAGTCCTCAGTCTTGGGGTGTCAGTAAGTACCCAGGGGCAGTCCTCAGTCTTGGGGTGTCAGTAAGTACCCAGGGGCAGTCCTCAGTCTTGGGGTGTCAGTAAGTACCCAGGGGCAGTCCTCAGTCTTGGGGTGTCAGTAAGTACCCAGGGGCAGTCCTCAGTCTTGGGGTGTCAGTAAGTACCCAGGGGCAGTCCTCAGTCTTGGGGTGTCAGTAAGTACCCAGGGGCAGTCCTCAGTCTTGGGGTGTCAGTAAGTACCCAGGGGCAGTCCTCAGTCTTGGGGTGTCAGTAAGTACCCAGGGGCAGTCCTCAGTCTTGGGGTGTCAGTAAGTACCCAGGGGCAGTCCTCAGTCTTGGGGTGTCAGTAAGTACCCAGGGGCAGTCCTCAGTCTTGGGGTGTCAGTAAGTACCCAGGGGCAGTCCTCAGTCTTGGGGTGTCAGTAAGTACCCAGGGGCAGTCCTCAGTCTTGGGGTGTCAGTAAGTACCCAGGGGCAGTCCTCAGTCTTGGGGTGTCAGTAAGTACCCAGGGGCAGTCCTCAGTCTTGGGGTGTCAGTAAGTACCCAGGGGCAGTCCTCAGTCTTGGGGTGTCAGTAAGTACCCAGGGGCAGTCCTCAGTCTTGGGGTGTCAGTAAGTACCCAGGGGCAGTCCTCAGTCTTGGGGTGTCAGTAAGTACCCAGGGGCAGTCCTCAGTCTTGGGGTGTCAGTAAGTACCCAGGGGCAGTCCTCAGTCTTGGGGTGTCAGTAAGTACCCAGGGGCAGTCCTCAGTCTTGGGGTGTCAGTAAGTACCCAGGGGCAGTCCTCAGTCTTGGGGTGTCAGTAAGTACCCAGGGGCAGTCCTCAGTCTTGGGGTGTCAGTAAGTACCCAGGGGCAGTCCTCAGTCTTGGGGTGTCAGTAAGTACCCAGGGGCAGTCCTCAGTCTTGGGGTGTCAGTAAGTACCCAGGGGCAGTCCTCAGTCTTGGGGTGTCAGTAAGTACCCAGGGGCAGTCCTCAGTCTTGGGGTGTCAGTAAGTACCCAGGGGCAGTCCTCAGTCTTGGGGTGTCAGTAAGTACCCAGGGGCAGTCCTCAGTCTTGGGGTGTCAGTAAGTACCCAGGGGCAGTCCTCAGTCTTGGGGTGTCAGTAAGTACCCAGGGGCAGTCCTCAGTCTTGGGGTGTCAGTAAGTACCCAGGGGCAGTCCTCAGTCTTGGGGTGTCAGTAAGTACCCAGGGGCAGTCCTCAGTCTTGGGGTGTCAGTAAGTACCCAGGGGCAGTCCTCAGTCTTGGGGTGTCAGTAAGTACCCAGGGGCAGTCCTCAGTCTTGGGGTGTCAGTAAGTACCCAGGGGCAGTCCTCAGTCTTGGGGTGTCAGTAAGANTCTGCTAAAATGTCGTCTGCTGAATTTCTAAAATTAGCATTTTCTTCGATTTTTTTCAAAGAATACTATCAGAATAGCAAACAGTTTGGATCCTGATGAGACGCCACGTTCTGTGGCGTCTCATCTGGATCCAAAGTGTTTGCAAAAACCTTCAAAATCCGGTTCCAGCAGTCAAAGGGTTAATGGGACTTTGACTTGCCATGTATGCTTAATTTTCCAAATAGTATTGAGGTTCTCTATGTGAATTTATTTGTAAAACTTTTATCATGATTATTAAATTTTTCATTTATTGCTTGGTTTGTGAAAAGCATAAAGTATGTGGTGTGTTGAAAATTAGAGCATTAAGATGTCTTATGATACGAAGCAAATAAAGATAGTTGGTGTGATAAACGCTTACAGAAAGTAAATTATTTTATGGTTTTGTTTCTTTTTGTGGTTATTGTCTGTTTAAAATCATGTCAAATGACCTTTGGACTCGTAGCTACTACATAGATATTGTTGTTTTTCAGAACCGCATTCGTGCCAGTATGCCGCATGTTACTGTGGGTGTGATGCAAGAGCTGGCCAGACGTGGCGCTCTCAAGTCGGCCATAGCTGGACGGGAAGGGGCCTCACTGAAATCATTGCTCACATTCATCAGACTGTAGGCAACACTGCTTTCATCAAATGAACCTCGCTGTGGGAAAATGGGGCTTAATTCATGTGCATGGAAGGGTCGTCCTAGATTAGCCTGTGCAGTCCACACAGGCTTTTCTTTCCGCCTAGACTGGATTTTTGTTCAGAAGAGATTTCCTTTAAAAGAAGGATTCCATGAAAGCGGAAAAAAAAGTCATCCTTGATTAGCCTGTGCGGCTTCTCAGGCTAATGGGAGACAACACTTTATGCATGTGCATTAAGCCCCGTTTTCCCAGAGCACAGCTCAAAAATATTCATTATAAAAATCAATTTAATAAGGATTATATCACATGGAACCTTTTTCTAATGATTGTTCTGGAAAAAAACACTTTGTCAGAAATGTACATTACATGCAATTCCTCTCTATGCAAGACAATTTTGGTATATTTCACTTAACACTTTGTGTGCTTGATGTATGACAGTTGAGCTTGAGACTGTGGTATCTACCTTATATTTCTATATTAGGCACACTATCTGTATGGAGCTTGAGACTGTGGTATCTACCTTATATTTCTATATTAGGCACACTATCTGTAGCTTGAGACTGTGGTATCTACCTTATATTTCTATATTAGGCACACTATCTGTACGCTTTCTTAACACTACACCATTAACTGGATATTGTGTCTGTTTTCAGAAACATCAGCAACCCCCATCTCATGCCAACCCTCATAGATGTGACCAATATTGTGTTAGGTATGTGAACACTATTATGTTAGGTATGTGACCGGTATTATGTTAGGTATGTGAACACTATTGTGTTAGGTATGTGAACACTATTATGTTAGGTATGTGACCAATATTATGTTAGGTATGTGACCAATATTATGTTAGGTATGTGACCAATATTATGTTAGGTATGTGACCAATATTATGTTAGGTATGTGACCAATATTATGTTAGGTATGTGACCAATATTATGTTAGGTATGTGACCAATATCATGTTAGGTATGTGACCAATATTATGTTAGGTATGTGACCAATATTATGTTAGGTATGTGACCAATATTATGTTAGGTATGTGACCAATATTATGTTAGGTATGTGACCAATATCATGTTAGGTATGTGACCTTGTCGTGTTAGCTTAATAATTTTAAAACTAATTAACACCCAATTGAGCAGGTTTGTACAGTTTTCACCTCTTAACCTGTAGGCGCTAGCAAGAAATCTTCTATGTATCTACGACAACAAAAAACTAATTTACATTGTTCGTTGTTAAAATGACCACCATAACAAGGTACATGCCTCACACTGTATGTGAATGTTGCAGACGTGTACGGCCCACAGATCGGGCGGTCATCCGTGCTGGACACTGCTGTCCACCACCTGAAAGCCGCAGTGGACAAGGAGGTCAGCTACATGATGCAGCTCTTGGAGGTCGTAGGCCAACTGGACACTCTCTTCTCCGCCTCCCAGCATGTCCAGTCGACCAATGAAATGTCAGCTTCAATGTCACATGACACCTCTAACCCAATCACATTGCAGCCTTCAGTGGCAGCTACTGAGGCATCATGAAATATTATGTGCACGTACCATAACTTTTGTGAGACCAATAAAACCTACTAACCAACATTTGTTATATTTTGTTAATATGACTCGGAAATCTTGTGCAGATCGACCGATTCGGAAATCGGTAGTTAAGCAACGTCCTTGTCAAGAACTCGGGCCTGCCTCAGGCTTTCTCTTATCCTTGTACGAGGATGGCTTTTTATAAGGAATTATGGGTGTTCTCTTAGCCACTTAACCATAGGTGTTTCGTCCTTTTCCTTTAGGTTGCTCCTGGCAAGCTTCCTTTTTTGGCCTGGACTGCTAGCATTCTGCGAACCCTGAGCGTCTCTCAAGAGATGACGTCGGTGTCCTGACATCCCCGCCCACCACCCACGGACTTGGGCATTTCGCTGAGCTAGTAATTTTAGTGATGTTGAAGCGTATTATGAAAACAATGTATTTTCTTTTAATTTCGTTCTTATGAAACTTACACATACGCTGTAAGATCGTAATGTAGTCGAAGTGCAAGGTCAGGGTGGCTGTAGAGTCGTATAAAGCACGCCAAGAACGTGGTGTGGCGCCGTGGCGTCACCTATGGTCGCAGAGGGATCGCGGTATAAACGCAGTGAAACCTCCAAGGACGTGGCGCGAACGCAGCGTACACGCAAACACAACAGCAGGATGTATGGCGTGATGGTTGACGTTATTTCGATTTCTTTACGAAAAAAACAACAGCAACATCGTTGCGTTCTTACTATGATTATCGGGTATTTTCCAACAACTGTTTTGGTCGATTAGAGAATGCTTGTGACGGGGTGGGGGATAATATGCGTGTTCTTTTGTTGTTTCGATTTTGCATGTGAACATCACTTATATTAAATACATCTCACCATTTCTGATTAAAATTCAATTAGTTAATATTTTTACTTCTAAAATACAAAGTGTTGTTTCAGCAATCAATGGCAATATGCATTTCTATTTTTGCATGTTCAGTAAACTTAGTTACATACTGTAAAAGTGGATATTTCCGCGTGTAGAAACGTTAGCGAAATCAAAATATCAGGCATGTGGCGTACATAAATGTAAGGGACCCGCTCGTATCAAACGCCGCAAAAATATTTCGCATAAGCGCAGTCTGGTCAGTAGCACAGGGGGGAGTTGCGCAAAAAAAATGTCTATGTATATTATATATATTTTTTTTTGCGCAACTTCCCCCTGTGGTCAGTAGCACACTGTGAACTATAAAATCACACTACAAGGTTTCATGCTCTCAATAACGGACAAGGTAGATCCTGACCAGACTAAGCGAATGCTGCACTGGTCGCACGTGGCATACGACCCAGTTTCGCATGACGCGGCTCAAATGTATTCCAACTTCATGAGAAACAATAGGAGCAATACATTGTCAACTTATCTATAATTCATCCTTTTAATGAGATCTTAAGATCTCAAAATTACCACTTCATAAGTACTTTCAATTGTTTAAAATGCGAGCCAAAGAACATCTACATAATTCATATGCATTTGTCCAATTAAAACCCAATTAACAATGTCTATGTATTCAAATACATATCAATCATGGAATGCTTCTGAAATGCGGTTACAATTGAACACCTACAATTAACATAACTTGTATTATTCTCTACTGATTAACGGTAAAATTAACCACAATGAAAATTGGTGAAAATTATTTTCAAATCTCCTTTGTGCCGTATAAAACGTGTATTAAAACAATAGTATAATATAACCTGATACGTTTTCAAGGATACGTCTTGAGGACAATGGCTAAAGTAATTGGGCATTATCATCTACTTGTTGGCAATTACGTATGACTCACCGAAGACCTTACATTGAGACCACAAGAATGTACACTTGCGCTTTTTGCAAGAACGAGAAAAGCGTGTTTGTTTTTTAATCCATGCCCATCGCTCCCAAAATTGTGTTATTCGAATAACATATTCGTAGCAGTGTGAATGCATTTTAATTACGAAAATCTGTGTGCAATTTATTGTATCATATACAATTTACCGAATTAAATCCGGCATATAATACTTTTGAGAAAAGGTCGTAAGTGCCAAACTGTGTCCACAATTGTGTGTGCTAATGCTATTACATGCGTTGGGGTTTATTGATTCACGTGATCGTGTTATGTTAAATTCCCATACCTTTTAATGTTGCAAATGAAAATAAACGTCTTTTATGACTTGTAAATGTGTAAGGTTTGACTAGACAAAAACTCAGGTTTTTTCCTTACAATAGCGTCTTCTTGAAACAGAAAGATGGTTTACTTTTTTGGTACAGCGAGGCAATATACGATTTGCTTTGCATAAACGCAGGGTTCATAAAGTAAAAATATGACTACTAAAAGTGTAGCCTTAAACAAACCATTAAAGTTATTTAAACAATGTCTTATTGGCCACTGATATAAAATGACATACCTGATAAAAAGGGAAATGAGCTATTTGTGTCTACGACACTACCCCATGCTGATTAAAATGGATCAATTAAAATAATACCACACAATAGCTACCTACTAATGTCATTGTGGAAGTATCGAATAGTATTGTTCGAATGCATTACAAAAGAAAGTAATAATTATTTTAATAACTTAGTATCTCGTAATTATGGACAGAACTTTGACCTTAATCAAGTAAATTTCGGATTGTCTACAATTGCTTTTGATTGTGAAAGCGTTGCCTAATTTCAGATATACCACTAATTTCCTGACATACGACAATTATTTTTTAAAACTGTTGAAATCCTTCAGTTCGAAATATGAAACTCTGGATATGGTATCGATATAACGCAGCAGGAAATGTTCGTTTTTGACGATAATTATAATAGCCATTGGTCAGATGAATGCGAACTGTTCTTTCCTGCAATGGTTTCATTGCACGGAATTTTAAGTGAACGTGTTAGCCTGTTGCGCGAAACAAGAACTAATCAGGGACGACACTTTCCGTCTAAACTAGATTTTGCCTAAGAGACTTTCTTTAAACGAAAAATATCATACAGGTGGAAAGTGTCGTCCCTGATAAGCCTGTGTGGACTAAAGGCTAATCTGGGACGACACTTTAGGCACATGCATTAAACTCCCTTTTCACAAAGCGAGGCTTAAATTAAATTTCATATTTTTCACTTAACAAGGCTACAACTCAAACTCGGACCCGATCAGCCATTCATGAAAAAAGAGAACTTTTTTCAATCGGTCAACATAAAATATATAATTTTATATATTTTTACGTGTGTGTGTCTCTGTTTGATAATTATAGGTTCATACATTTGTTTGCATACATAATAGTAAAGAAGTTTTCACTTGAAGTGTTATAAACACCGAGGAATAATATCGCGTGGTATTACTGGATGGGAACGTTTTAACTTCAAATTACCGGAGGTGCTTTTCATAAAGAAACAAGAACGGTTTGTCAAGGAATTAGGCAACAAAGTTATTGTTCTATAAACATGTCATTCTTGTGTTAACTGTAACCAACAAAAAGGTATAACGGTTACCAAAAGAGTAACATTGTTTTAACATTGTAACTGTCGCCCATTTGAAGCCGCAAAGTAATAAGCATCTCGTGCACAGTACAAACGATGGACTATATTATGGGCGTCACACGGACAACAAAAATCCCATATGTCAAACTGCACTGAAAATAAACTAATCACACGATACCAATATCTCCCCAGCCCACAGCGGCGCCAGGGAGGTGTCAACCCCGCTCTCTAATTTAAGGGCTGATTTAAATATGGCCCTTGCCTCAATGATCATTTTATGGGTACCTAATCCCAGTCAATAAAGGTCCTTTCATTGCGGCTTGGTTTGCAGTGAAGAAAAACATTAGATCTGACTGATTGTAAAATAAGTGAAAGACTAAGGATTCGGTTTAATTACATTTGTTTACAAGATTTCTTTCGTTGTTCGCGATTAAACTCGTTGACGCAGTAAACCGTTATCGGATAATCTCATATGCATTTGTCTCTGATTAACAGATAGGAATGTTTACTAGTTTAAAACAATCACAAGGCAATTTTTAACATGGACCTTGCGCGCACTTGAAGTTTTTTTTTGGATGTTGGGTTTGAATATTGATCTAAAAGTAAATCGGTCAAAAGTAGTTCGGATGCAATTGCGAAATCTTATTTATGCTGAATCAGTGCAGTGAAGGAAACTCGTGTGTCCATAACATAAATTAGTTAAAACGACACATTTGCCTTTTGTTCTTGAACTAAATAGCACTGTTTCTTTCTAACGAAACAAAGTAGGGCGCCCATACATTATTTTACTGTCACCTCTAAATGCGATCTATTTTTTCCATAATACTTTGGATCTATCGATATATATTAAAACAAATGAATAATTAATAATATCAAACACATATATTATAATTTAACGGTAAAGCTCTGGATATATGCTGCTACGAATGTGCATTTAACACTAATCTTTACTATCAAACTGAGACATATATCATTGTCTGTGCAGAACGAATCTGGTGTGACTGTCTCCCATTATTTGATGTTCTTCGACTCTAGGGCCCAGACCCCCATCACACAGCCATTTAAACGCAGCCAGTCGAGTCATTGCCGTATAAAGCCCGTTGGCTGTCTTATCTAATACAATCTGTAATATAGTTTTAATTTGAACAATGTGTTCAAATTTTCGTTTCGTTAAGGGTGGAAAGATTTATCACAAAATTTCAGAGTTGAACCCAAAGCGATTAATCGAACGGAATTTGATTTTCTGAACAAAAGAGGGTACAGTATTCGCTATTTAAAAAACGCGATGCCAAAGGATGGCATTTCCACCGGAAGGTCAAAATAAAATCGAATTAACAGCCATGTTCATTGTGAAGCCAGATGTCTACTACTGATAACAATCAAATAAATGTAAAATATGTTAAATTGTGAGATGCCATTTCAATTTTCGAGCCTACGATTTATTTGGTATGATTCGTACACAGATAACGGGCACAGCTAATGTTGGGGACACGAATAATTTGATACCACTACTATATGAGTCACTGCCATTATTTGTGCGAAATCCATAAATGCAAATCATACATGAAATAGGTTGGCGAAATTAAACTTAACATCTAGAACAATACATCTATATGTAATCAGAACAGACGCATTTCAAACGTCAGTTACTTAAGCACCACCACCACTTACTACCACCATCACGATTACCAACATTTCAAATAAACATGAAACTGGAACTGTCCACAGTTAACGATAACCATGTACTTTTTATGGTTCATCCTTTAATCGTTATGTTGTCTTTTGTAATACGTAAAGATGTCCGTCTCCAACATTGTACAGCGGATCGCGCTATGAATAACATCTGAGAGTCAGTTGAAATATGGGTATGTTGTATCGTGTGAACTATATAATGTCAGCGTCCCTGTATTCTCAGGAACGCACTCTGTAATCTTCAATCTGGTTTAATTTCGAAATAAATGTATGCTATGTGACTGCGACTTCGTAACAAAACCGAAGTCACTGCTAGTAACAGAACATGCTTGAATTGTCGATGTTTAACCAATGTTGACACTACACTGTTATATTGTATTTGACCCAGTAAAAGTTCTATTTGATTTTCAAGTGCATACATTAATAGATATTGATGAATATTTAATATCAAAGATAGTTATATCTCTAATCTGTACTCGAATGAGGTTATTGCTTGCATGCAAAATACTACGTGTTCTTTACATGTCGTTTGTGGTATGACGATAATTGACTCGCTTTAATTATTTGCAAATTAAATTCAAATCAATTATTACAACTTAATGTTAAATCTACTGACATCGACTATCGAATATCACTCAGCGATTAATGAATTAATTTCGAATTTCGGTTGAATATTCCCAACAATTGCGTTTGGCGATGGGCGATTATGATAACAGAAATGTGTATAAATACCACTAGTCACGATATTCCGGGTCCCTTTAAGCGGAAAAAGAAATATTGTTAGAGAACGCGTATTTTTTACGTTTATTCTGCTGAACCATAAGTGGTACAATTGCAATTCCCAATCATGATAGATGAGCAAAGACCATATATATTTTAATCTACTTATATTTTAGTGGCTCGAATAAGCATGGTTTTCAAGTTAATGCCAGGCAATGCTTTATTCCAACCGCTATGACCATGTAAGTATGATAAGAAAGAAATGAGTTTAAATTCTATGACTTCTTACTTCTATGAGAAAAATGGTTCAATATATACTTCTTTCAGAAAAGGAAACACCAAACGACATTCATTCTGTTGCAATAAATAACAAGTTTCTCGAAAATTATAAGATCATAATATTACTACAAAATTGTCGTAGCTTGGATGTACCAAGATTCACCATATCTCGTTTAGTGCCAAATGTGAACTTCTAGTCTTAAATGTGTCGTGTTCTGAGAAAACTGGGCATAATGCTTGTGCGTAAATTGCCATCCCAGATTAGCCTGTGCAGTCCGCACAGGCTAATCAGGGACGACAATTTCCGCTTTTATGGAATTTTTCGTTTAAATGATGTCTCTTCTTAGCGAAAATCCAGTTTAGGCGGAAAGTGTCGTACCGGATTAGCCTGTGCGGACTGCACAGGCTAATCTGGGGCGACACTTTACGCACATGGATTATTCCCAGTTTTCTCAGAACATGACTCAAATAGTTCTGTATTAAACCCCCCGTTTTACAGAGCGAGGCTTATCTTTATCAAGTGATTATCTGGTTCTATAAGGAGCATTGTTCACTAGGCATGGACGCTCGGTTATTGTAGATGTCGACTGAAAATTGATTTCTTGTGCAGCGACCACTTATTTTTAATAACTTATGGATGAAACTTCTACAGCTTTTACTTTCATCTAAATATTTTAATCTAATGTTTTAATAGATTACCCACGACGAGATGGTATGCTTGCATATTTTCACAAGTCGTTTATTATTCTCTTTGACATTTGAGGTACACGTGCAAAAAAAAGAGTGATTGTTGTGTTCCACTATGATTACAGCGCCATCTTCCGACAAGCGGACTCACATCGGCTTGTCGAGATCGGCCGAGAAGTATCGAGCCGTGTTCTGGGAAATTAGGGCTTAATGCATGTGCGTAGTGTCGTCCCATATTAGCATGTGAAGTCCGCACAGGCTAATCAGGGACGACACTATCCGCATAGACTGGAGTTTAGTTAAGAAGAGACTTTCTTTAATCGAAACATTCCATAAAAGCGGACTGCACAGGCTAATCTGGAACGACACTATACGCACATGTGATCTTAATAAAAGAGAGCCCCGTTTTCTTAGAACGAAGCTCTCTTAGAACGAAGCTCTATCTATTGACCGTACTCGTTTCACAGTCAGGCTATCCAGGTTCGATTCTTATTAAGATTTCAGTTTGGAGGATCTTAATTTGCACCTTATGTACAGTTCGCTTACAAAAAAGGTCATTTTACAATATACTGAGATTTTATTGACAATAGGTATGTCCTATATAATCTTAGTCCATTTATCTTGCCTGTCAACATTTATAAAGTAACTATACACATATATAAAAACCTGAAAACGTATTTGTGTGACAAATACCATATTTATGTAGGTTCTGCTATTTGCAAAGTTTTTTTTCAAATGTCTCTGTGTCTGTTATTTTAAGAAATTTCTACGTAGGTCAGCATGTTCACAAAAGGACATTCACGCGAAGTCATGTAGCAATTGCGAATGAATCACCAATTTCTTAATTACGCGCGAGTCAATCATGTTTATGAATAAAAAATGAAATGAACAAAAGCAAAAACGCTCTTGGAATTCGAGATAATAAAATCCGATACAACTCGCGTTCTTATTAATACCGTTGATTATTTTACAAGACAAGTAATTGCTATCTGTTAGATATCTTAGCGTTTAAATATTAGTCACCAACCTGGGCCTTTAAAATGTGTAACTTACACACATTCGAGGTGTTGATATGATTACTTAATAATCGAAAATGCCACAATAATTAACGTCTTCTTTTACCTTAAAATGTTTAATGTCAGAACCTTTAGCATTCTTTTGGGCAACTACGAAACGCACTGCATTTTGCGGGTTAATTATCTCAAATGTGAAACGCATCTGATTCATCGAGATTAGCCAATGCCGCTTTGTACCCGGGATAAAAAGACGGCGTTTCAACCACTTTTTTCTCTTTATGCCAAATTGTGAGTTAAACACAATACAAATGTTTTGAGTCAAATTGTGTCAGAGCCGATAACATCTTAATCTCTGGACAGCGATTAGTTCAAAAGATGACAATCTTTGGGTCGGTAAAAAGACTGAAATTGACTCGTTCACACTTGTGAGTCTCGTCTTTAATTAGGCATGAATCACTGATCATGGTCGGTCTTGCAAGTTACGGCCAAATCGCTTAATTCAAGTTTTTAATAATTTCACTTACACCGATAGATATCTAAGCAGGTAACGCGCGCGTGAAACCCGAACCAGTCGCCCCATGCCACCCAGCTTATGAAGTACCGGTATGAGAGCGCTAATGACCCGGACTGTCATACTGCGGGTGCTTGTAAATAATGACTATCTTAAGTTAAAGTTGTGTTAATAGTCATAATAAATGTACACTTCTTACAGGTCGCCGGTTATTTATTTACTTTATCAGCAGCAAACAACGGTAGTCGATGTCCCTGATGCTTAACGCGCAGTTTTTATTGTACATAAAACTTTATTACACGTACGTACGTATATATCATGATTTATAGACCGTTTCACGTTTGAACAAAAACAAATATGGTTTGGATCGCAATAATTCATGGTCAGGGATCACGCATGCAATATCATAAAACAACTGCGGTAACTACTTTTGCACGCCCTGAAATGGGCATTTCCATGTATTTGTTTGCTTTGAATTCCAACCATGTTTGATGGAAAATTACAATTTCAATAACATTAATACAAGATTGCGTCTCCTTTACGAAACAGCAAATTAGAATGGTGATTATTTTATTGGCCGTTTCGGTAATGGACGATCACTGTTTTGATGGCAATAAATATTGATATTCAAACATTTCTATGCGTATCAAATATCTTGGCTTAAATGGAACGACGATTATAGCATGTCATAAATCGCAGATGAATGAAAATACGCGCCATTGTGTGCACAGATAATTCCCGTTCCGGACCCACGTGCGCTGCGCGAGAGATGGCCCAGATCGATCTCAGAGGGCATGCGCGTCAAAGTGGACAAAACATGATGTTGACACAATAACTGGGATGTAACAATTTAATCGAATTATCAGTCAATATATTATAGCACTGCTTTTAACCTACATAATTCGACGTGTTCGCACAATTTTACAAATGTGTGTGTTTTTTGTTGATAAAGCTTCAGACATTAGTTTCGATTTGATCAATATTGACCAAGATGTATAACAAAGAACTTGTATCACATGTGTTTGCGTTTGCAAATAAGTTGAAATAACATGTACGCGAAGCCTTTACAAGAACTGCGCTGTAAGCAAAAGTGTAATTCGATGGCTGAAGCCTGCAGCTTGGTAAAAACTGCCATTAAAATAAGTTAAGTAGCGGTTTTGTTTTTCAACCGATATTAGAATTGGAAAATTATAATCATCTGTAGATGTTTTGCGCTCGATTTCTCGTTATAAGAGTCGCGTCGTGCGAAAAGGAGTATTATGACATATGCGGCCTGCTTAGCCTCAGACCAGCCTGCGCAGTGTGGTTAGGGGCTGCCATGTTCGCTATAAAGTCACAAAAGATTTCCTGGTCTCATTGCCGGATAGGGTAGTTCCTCACAACATTGCGCGAATGTGCAGGCTGGTCTGTAGGTTCACTGGCCCAAATGGCATTATGTCCATTTTCGCAAAACGCGGGTCATAATGAAACTCTACTTATTATTACATAGTTATGCCACACACACATTTTTATATTCATTCACACAATAAACGCCATGTGTACTATTGTATGTAAACCACATATGCGACAGGCTCCACAAATAGCAATTGCATTGTGGCAGCTCACATCGGCCTTAGTTGATCAAATTACACCATGTTTACTGAGCTCGCGTCACGGCTCCTTTTTAATTGTGTCAATAAATCACTATTATTATTGTCCCCTACGGTTTCACCGGAGGGGACTTATGGTTTGCGCTCTGTCTGTCTGTCAGTCAGTCTGTCTGTCAGTCAGTCAGTCAGTCAGTCACACTTTTCTGGATCCTGCGATAACTCTAAAAGTTCTTCATATTTTTTCATGAAACTTGAAACATGGATAGATGGCAATATGGACATTATACACGTCATTTCATTTCATTCCTACGTCAAAAATTCTGGTTGCTTTGGCAACAAATAAAACAAATATATTTCTGACAATGGTGGAGCCGGTAGGGGACATAATTGCTTGGCAATAGTCTTGTTTATATTATTTTATTTTGTTTTGTATTGAAAAGTATGGTTGAAAAGGTCTCGTTTTACCTCTAAATATTATTTATGTTACCATAACTCTCTTTGCGTGCTATGAATTACCTAGTTGCACCACTAATGAATAGTTACAATATATTATTTACCAAAGGCTATACATGTATATGCACTTATATTAATAGTGTTTAATTAATTATAAAAAAATATTAAGCGAATTTTATGTAAAGGTATTAATATATTTTTGTTATTATATGGTGTCCAAAACATCTAGCATCCGAGAAACCTGCTTTGAGGGAACCTACACATCGAGGGTCCCGGAAATTAAGTAAATGATGGTCATCTTTGTTATATAGGGCATTTGTCTGCTCAATAATTATTTCAATGTTGATTGCCTTTTCATTTAGACGTTTTTCTTTTTGTTGCGGACATGAATTGCGGGAATTTAACTTTTTTGTTAGCACAGAAGTCGGTTTTTATGTTGAAATACTTTCAATAACTTAACGACAATAACTTCCTCCCGTTGACTGAAAATAAATGTAACTGAAATAACCTGAACCGAAATTCGCCCTTTTGAATGGAAACAACCCTTGATTATGTTACAAATAAAACAATACTTTATCTTGTTGTCGCGCGTCTATCATAATGTGGGAGACATCCTAGACCAAAAGCACGACATTTGAGATTATCTCTTTCATATTAACTCCATTTTTTAGCGATTCAAGCGTAGATTAAAACAATAGGAAACATATTTAAATGGCAAATATTTGGGATTTTTGTATAAGTTAAGAAAGCTGAAAATGTTACAGGCATATTTATTGTCCTTCTTCTGATATTTATCCGACACGATGTCCGGTCCAGGACAGTGTTATCAAACGACGATCAACGGAGTTTGCAGATAACTTTGTAATGCTTTATACATTGTAATATTATTTGCGTGATGAACGAGCAAACAGATAATTTGAGATACATCCTAAAATTGTAAAATATGCGTTTATTTTGTAGCTTAATCGTTGTTTGTTTTTACATTCCATTATTTTTGGGGTTGTTCTTTTCACTACAAACATGCATTTTCAAAACAACACAACTTAAAATGCTGCCTGTTGATTTATTCTCCAAATAGTTTTCTCTGTCCTTTGATATTCTTCTTTACATATTTAAAATGACTTAGTTTCGATACTAAAACAAAAAAAAAACTAAAGAAGCAAAATTACATGCATCGTCAGCATTTTCTAGCAAACATTTCAATGCGTCTTTTGTTACTTTAAGTCTCGCTTATGAGTAGCGAATAGATTCTGCATGCGAACACACCGTTTAAAGCCATCTGAAGTCGGCATAAAAACAATTACATTTCAATCTGTATTTTTTTTTAAATTGTGTGTAAACTCATTTTTTTTTCAACCTGTCTCAAAAATTTTCCCCACTTAATCGGTTTGTTCTCTGACAGACGACAATGACAGAATCACGTGACTTAGACATAAAAATAAGGTCAAAAGACGGAGCAAGCAGGAAACTACGCCAGTTGTAGCTGATTGCGACCGATACTCGATAAATTAACTGGAATATCAAATGATCACCATCCCCAAAGATGGATTCCCCGAATATGTGATACGACATTGATTCCGCGATCATCACAGATTAATTACATTAGACACATCCGCGCCTACTATATTGACATTAATGACTTTCCATTTCGGTGAATTGTAGAAATCAACAGCTCGTTTAAAGTTTTCATTAAATTAGTAGACACATAAATTTTTCATTTAGTCAATTTATACGGCCCAGTTCTTACATTCAGGCGGCGAGTTTTCAACACCCTACCAGCTGATCACGCTTGTTCTTGCGTCGGCAATTTACATCTTGTAGATGTATAGACATTTTCGATCTGGTGCATTCCAAGACCGGTGGTTGAAAAAAAACCTAAACATCGAAGTACAAAAGCAAACGGGCTTACGTTAAGTACAAAGTCTGTGTATAAAGTGAGCCATTGTTACTTTAGGTCGCCGTCGCATAGTGGATATGGTGTCCGCCTAGCGACCGGGATATCCCGGGTTCGATAATCACTGTGCGAGCGTTCTTTAGATTTCCCCCAAAAGACACCAAGTACTGGTTCTACACAGGACACGGACTCGAAAGTGTTTCGATAAGCCTTCGGCTTTCGATGCAATCGAGCTAAAATAAATAAGTTTTAACTATATGTGACTAACAGGACGTTTGCAGTACAACAGTGACTTCGGGACCTTTGCAGTGCAAACGGTGACTTTGTGATGATCTTAATGTTAAGGCATACATGACCCGTGTCACGCGAAAACGGGTATTAAGTCAGTTTCAACATATACATACTCTCGTTCTGAAACGTTATTTCAATATATTGGAGCGAGAACCTTCCATAGATCTCAACCACATCGCAAACAACTGAAATAAACGACCAGTCCATAATCGAATGAAGACATGTTAGGAAATACTTGTCTCTGTGAAAACATCGTCAGACGAATTTATTCGGCGCTGTTGTTCACATTATGAATGCGCAGACAAGAGGCTCGCAACGTAATAGGTCAATCTAAATATCCCGTCCCCTATGGATGGGGTATTCGCGAATTGGAAACACTGTCACGACATAAAAACATCATTGTATGTCCCAAGATAAAATGTGTATCATCGCTGAAATAAGAGTATTAACTGATAATGTTCTAATGACGGACTTAATATCCCGTGGGAGCATTGCCTTTTCTTGCCAGCAAAATGAAAATATTTGACCCTTTAACTTAGAAATGCAAGTTTGATTTCCTCAACACGCTATTGGGCCTTCTCGGAAATTCGCACTCAAGTCTGAATTACAAAATAGATCAAGAATTTTCCATTATCAATGTCACAAGCAAATATCCTGAATTCCTCTGGGTCGCTTCTGTAATTGATAATCGAGATATTTATTTCCAGAATGGGCTTGCATGCGCATTTAATTGACATGTTTGATAGCCAAGAAATCGTAACAAATTGCCGCCATTTATACTCGATTTACTTTCCATAATGGTCTATCAATATAAAGATCGTTACAGCAAATGATAGAAGAAAGATCCGGTCCCTCTTGGGCGATTTCCGGAAAGATGTGGTAATGCAGGGCTGGCATAAATGACATTATTTTATTAACAAATTATACTCCGAGTACAAATAAACATACAATCGTCTCGAGCATTTGATTAATTATGACCTACGATTGATTTATTTCTGAATGCTTTTTATAAGCTGTTTCGAGGCCTAGAAGGAAGGCGTTTGTTGTGTATGAAATATGAGCAAATACATTAAGAAGTTCTTTTCGTTGCTCGATTAGCGCTTATATGCAAAGCATAACCAAGTAATTTAGGACTATGATTTGTTTATTTTCTTCGATATCGGAGGAAATAAAGAATATATTAAACCGGAGGGTTCGTTGTAACTCGATGTATTATTCACATATAAAATACCAGATGTTATATTAAATAATATTGTCATGTTTTTTTTTTCCATCAAGTTTGTTACTAGTAGCATGGCCACCTTGCGAATCACAAACGGACATACATTTTTTTTAATTGAATGTTGATATTTGAAAACTTTATAATACGGTTATTGTGTGTATAAGAATCATAATGTTCCATTTAAAAAAGTAACCTTTAAAAAGTATATAAGTCAAGTGAACACATATATACTGGTCGAGCACAGTACACGCTTAGCAATACGAGGAATCTTAGGTCTTTGGCAACTTCTAGCAGCAGTAAGTAGTGGAAGGGAGGCAAGCAGGTTTGTTCATGTAATGTAGGGAGATAAGGTTTGGCCTTCAGTTTATGAGGTCCAAAAACTACTATGGAAGACGATTACATTTGCGTATTGCAGACTGCCCTACCTAGGATGTCATTTTATTACAAGTGTTATTACATTGTTCATAATAGGATAAAAAGATGGACAGATATTGCTTAAAACTTATATTTCCTTAAGTTCTACATTTTGTTAACTGTTCCGTGGATGTCTTCTTATATTAGGATTTGAGAATCAATTTGTTCGTTTTCAACTTTTGTTAAACGGAATCAGTTACAATAAATATGGAAACTTTTATTTGAAGAAAAAAAAACGGACTGGCAATTTTTATACTTTTTTTTTCATTACAGGTTATTTTTCCTTTGTGTTTCAAAGAGCCATTTGAAAATATGCATTCTTTCACTAAAAATTGGACCACACAGAATTGTTTACTACACTAAAGACTTCTATTACATTTTGTTCACTATGTTTTCTCACACAGCATGGGCAATACAAATTAATTATTATATAACACACAATTGATATTATTTAAATTTATTAAATACATATTTTACAAATAACAATGTCATGTAATATAATGATCATAATACACCTTCCATGCAATTGAAAACACTTATTCAGTTTGTTTAAGTACTAATCACTTATGCTCAAACTCATCCAACTAACTACAAACATTACATTGAGATTATCCTTATTATGCAAGACATGTTCAACAATTTTGTATATAGGTATATTAACAAGGAAATTGAACAGGCTGTATATATAATTAAGTTCAACATGAAACTTGTAATACATTCACTAGACATCGATATGACCATTCAATCACTGATGTTTAACCAAAACATGTCACTGGCTGTTTTCGTTCCAGTACACTCAATACATTTAAGTCATTGAATTTTGAATCCAATGTGATTAAGTGTACTGATAATTTTGAGTTATTGAATATTGAACCCAGTGTGCTCTTGTGTGTTGTAAGAATCACTAAGCATTTCACATGAAACGTTTACTAATGTATAACCATCAAATGTGAATACTAACCATAATCCTGATTGTCACGGTAAACGTAGCGCAAGCTCTTCCAAAATACAATGCCGATCCACAATTCTCATTATGGAAGACCCAGAGTTATCTCTTCAAGACACAGATAATCCTACACCAAACCATTCACCATTCGTGTCAAAGACTTGGAACTTGAAGACGTCTGCTGTGTCAAACACATTTGGCCCATCTGCACTAGCAAAGTGTGACATGCCTCTCAAACCTGCATCACATCTATCTTTCTCCTTAGCTCCTCCTCCAATGTGGACTAGAAAGTGCAATTACACAAAATTCTGAAACCATGTTCAGCAGTACAAATACAACAAGAGATGTGTTTGTCAGAAACACAATGCCCCCTACTGCGCCGCTTTAAAAAAGTAAAATAAAATGACCTTTGACCTTGAAGGATGACCTTGACCTTTCACCACTCAAAATGNAGTGTTGTCCCAGATTAGCCTGTGCAGTTCGCACAGGCTAATCAGGGATGACCTTTTCCGCCTAAACTGGATTTTGTCAAAAATAGTCTTCCTTTAAAGTTTAAACGAAAAATACAATAAAAGTGAAAAGTGTCGTCCCTGATTAACCTGTGCGGACTTCACAGGCTAAACTGGGACGACACTTCACGCACATGCATTAAACCCCCTTTTCAGAGAGCGAGGCTCATATCATTAGAAAGATAAAACCCTTTTAAATTGCAGAATAATTTATCTACAATATTATGGAAAACATACACAAAAATGCAGACTTTATTGAGACCCATAAAAGTTTATGTCAATACAGCAGATTATGAACTACAGCTTGTTACCAAAAGAACAAAGAATAACTCCCGAAGCCACCTGATGTACTACGCAGGAAGTTGATGCACACACAAAAGAGTGACCCATTCGGCATGGCCATTTGAAATCACAAGGCATTGGTTAAAAAAACATTGTATAGGACCATTATACAGTTTTATATACCAAAGAATACACTGTGGTATCAGAGGAAAAGATTTTGTAAAGTTATTTTGCTACATAAGTCTATATAGATCATGTGACCCCTGGGGTTTGGGCTGTTTTTACCCTAGGGGAATAGTCTGAAAAATAAATACTGGAAAGAGAGATATGGTCCATGCACTCAGAAATTTCTCTTAAAGCGATCGTTCACAATTAAAAAGTTTATATGAATATGAATACTTTCAATTCTTGTAGAGTTATGTTCCACACAAGAAAAAGACTACAAAAAATAAGCAAAGGGCAAAAACTCCAAAAATACTGATAAGAGGGTTGTGGTTCTTGTGCTCTGCAATGCACAACATTAATTGAGTTTTATATAAATATCTTCAATACTAAGGGAGTAATTCTTTGCACAATAAAAACTACGAAAGGACCATAACTCTGCAAATCCTGCAGAAAGAGTTATGGTTCTTGTAATCTGCATTACCCTTAAAAGACCTCTATCTGTAATGAAGTTTCATTGAATCCTTTCAATACTTCCTGACTTATGCTTCTCACAAGAAAGGGGATGATCTGGCGGATGGACAACAATGCGATTACTAAATGCCTCCATTTGAGGGCATACAAACTTGTAGACGACTGCATAATGATGTTGCAAACCACTTTTTGAACCTCTTGTTTCAGAGGAAAAGTTTCTTAAAGTTATTAAAATTGATAAAAGTCCCACCAGGGACATAATTTGAGAAAACTTTGTAGAGGACTAGAATTGAATACTACACATCAAATGAAACACATGTGGACCAAGTAGATTAAGAGAAGCAAGAGCTTTGTCACAAACAAAACAGCAGTCATCTAAATGATCAATTTTATCAGAGTAAGAACAGGACCTTCATAAATTTTGTGAACATAGCTTAAGTACTTTTCAGTTATGGCAGGATGTGGATTTTAGTTTCCTCTTATGTCTGTAACCATAGCAACCACAATCTTGACATATTCCCCAAATAGCCCTAAATCCAAATTACGATTCTCATCAACCTAGCACTTTGTGTACTTTTTTTAGGTTTCGCAGGATCGAGATTTCAGTGCTTCACTCATTTTCTGTAACCATAGCAACACCATTTTTCGTCGGACAAACAATCCTGAAATAGGTGCATATTCCCCATATAGCATAAGAACTGAAATAACAAGCATATTTTCCATACAATCCTCTATCCACATACTGATTTAATGAACCTAGCTTAAGTACTTTTTGAGTTAATGAAGAATCCAGGTTCGGATAGACAGACAGACACATGGACTGACAGACACACGGACTGGCATAACATGACATAACATGACATAACATTTCATGACAGTACATGCCAGTACATGACATAACATGGCATTACATGACATTACATGAGATTACATGACATTACATGACATTACATAATATAACATGTTATAATATAACATAACATGACACAAGGGTAAACCTATAGTCCTCTCCCGTAACAACAGTAGGGGACTAATAACCTGCTAATAGTGTTTCTCATGTTTTAGAAGAAAAGGGCATAACTTTTGTAATTTTTAACATTGGATAATAAAAATCACACATGCAAAAATTGATATCACAAGGAAAATACCTGCAAGTTTGAATGTTGTATGTTGGAAAGTGTAGGGGAACGCCTGCAGACAGGTTTTTGTCTACCAACAGACATCCATGGTATAACAAAAAATACAGTGGCAGTATGAAATAGAATATATAATTACTAAACATACTATTCTCCAAGTGATGCAATAACAAATATTTAAATATTAAAAAATGTATTATTACTACTCTCTCTTTTAGTTCCTCCAACCTCACATGAGCTTGAATAGCATCCTGCAAAACACAAAGAGTCATTGTAGTTCAAGCCCCTTTATTTGGACAAAAATAGCAACCAACACTTAAGTTACACTGAAAAAGCTAAATCAAGTGTTAATATTTTCATCTTCTCACAAAGAAGACATGAACGAATACCATTATAGCAAGGCTAAGTGGAATGATTATTTTAAAGGAATGGCTATCAAAAAAGGATTTACCATTTCCCTACAGAAGAGCTTCTTTCTATGGAAACAAGGCTTAATGCATGTGGGTAAAGTGTCGTCCAAAATAAGCCTGTGAAGTACCCACACGCTTATCAGGGACGACACTTTCCACCTTGACTGGATTTTCATTCAGAAGAGACTTCTTTTCAATGAAAAAATCCGGAATGCAGAAAGTGTCATCCCTGATCCCTGATTAGACTGTGCGTTACCCCCCCACCCAAGTTGGCCCAGAACGAGTCTCATATCAAATTACTGCTTGTTCATAAAATAGTCTTCTGCATTTAATAATTTGATGTCTTACAGGGGGCAGCCCATGGTAGGACTCCAGCTGTTTCCTCAAGGGTACAATCTGCTGCTTCAGTTTCTCCAGCTCCTGTAAGCAGACACTGTAACATGGTGGACACTGTAACATGGTGGACACTGTAACATGGTGGACACTGCAACTTACAACTTCCTGTAGGACAGAAATTAACAATACTTCAATCTCACCAATAGTCTAATGAAGTATATATTACAGGCAGAAGTGTTATTTTTAAATTCGATTTTGATTGGTACAACATCTGATTTTTGAATGATATAAACTTTTTTTTCATTTTTTTGCATCATTTCTAGATGATTTTTTTAATTTTAGTACCAGTAGTCATTGACTTGTTTGGTCATTCACAATTTTTGCATAGGTAACAAAAGCAGTAACTCATTGCAAGTATGTGACAAGATGCGCATGAAAAAATCTCAGTGTGGTGACTGAGAACAATTGCAAGTCTTGATGTAAATTTGTAACTGAGTCACAAAAGACCTCTTGATGAGTGGTGTCGACAGTAATGCATGTGATATGCTGTCTAAAGACCTCTCGATGAGTGGTGTCGACAGTAATGCATGTGATATGCTGTCTAAAGACCTCTCGATGAGTGGTGTCGACAGTAATGCATGTGATATGCTGTCTAAAGACCTCTCGATGAGTGGTGTCGACAGTAATGCATGTGATATGCTGTCTAAAGACCTCTCGATGAGTGGTGTCGACAGTAATGCATGTGATATGCTGTCTAAAGACCTCTCGATGAGTGGTGTCGACAGTAATGCATGTGATATGCTGTCTAAAGACCTCTCGATGAGTGGTGTCGACAGTAATGCATGTGATATGCTGTCTAAAGACCTCTCGATGAGTGGTGTCGACAGTAATGCATGTGATATGCTGTCTAAAGACCTCTCGATGAGTGGTGTCGACAGTAATGCATGTGATATGCTGTCTAAAGACCTCTCGATGAGTGGTGTCGACAGTAATGCATGTGATATGCTGTCTAAAGACCTCTCGATGAGTGGTGTCGACAGTAATGCATGTGATATGCTGTCTAAAGACCTCTCGATGAGTGGTGTCGACAGTANCGCTTGTTGGGCAAAAGAAAGCACAGAAATGTAATAAAGATTGAGCGAAGTTAATGATTATACAAATGAATGCATTATTCTTCGTAAATGACCAGCAAAACATGCAAAGTGTCGGGGCTGTTTTTTGTTTGCAGGGCGGTGATCACACGGTCACATGTACCGGGCGCCAGAACCTGATGTTTAAGACTGGAACATGCATGAACTAGAACCCTCACCGTCAACCGCCGTCCCACAAATCAAGTTAGCTGTCACTTTTCGTGTAAATGTGAGGCATGTCGTTAGTGGACATTTCAATTATTATGACATATGTACAATTACCGATTATCTGACAACTATACCAGATTGCCCCTCAACTAAGGTGATATATGGACCCAGACCCCGGCGACTAAAGGGCCGAGAAAGGCGCCACCCTGGGTTTGAGGGGTCACTGGGATGACAGGAAGTTACAAGGTCTGAATTGATTTGTCTCCGAAACAAGCAGTTTTCTCTTTGAAGTTGTTTCAATGTTCATTATCGTGATTACGAAATGCAAATAACATATTTCAGTCCAATGACTTTGCTGTTTTTATTGTATATGGTTAGAACATTAGCAGACAATTTGTGAAGTTTACAGATGAAGGTGTTGAGAACGAAGAACTAACAGTTCAGCAAAAATTACCTCAGTTGAGCAAAAATTGCAATGCCTAGACAATATGGATCTGCGTATGGCAAAAATTGAAAAGGACATGAACACCCTTTGGTTGGCTCTTGAGGATAAAGTCAAAAGGGTTGACGAGCGCGTGTCGAGGCTCGAACATATCACAGAGGGGGCGGACATTGCGGCGGCACAGGTCACAAGTAGGATAGACGAGCTTGAACGGGAACGCGACAGCCTCCGTGATGATCTGGTGTACATGAAATCGCAGAGTATGCGTAACAATCTTGTATTTACTGGTGTGCCGGAAGTGGATAAAGAGTCGCCGGAGATCACAGAGTCGTTACTCAGAAAACATATCAACGAGGCACTCAATATCGCAAAGGAAACGGCGGATGCAATTAAGTTCGAGAGGGTACATAGATCGCCGGGGGAGCCTACCCGTGGTAAAACTCGATCGATAATTGCCAAGTTTTCGTTTTTCAAAGACAAGGAAGTGGTGAGACGGCAATGGAAACATCTCGATGGTACAGGATTTAATGTGTTTGAACAGTTTCCGCCGGAAGTGGTTGCCAAACGTAGGAAGCTGCTTCCGAAGNAAAATCTCAGTGTGGTGACTGAGAACAATTGCAAGTCTTGATGTAAATTTGTAACTGAGTCACAAAAGACCTCTCGATGAGTGGTGTCGACAGTAATGCATGTGATATGCTGTCTACACAGTAATCATTTGTGGCATGGACAATTTTCCAGGTGAATGATCAGGGGCGTTCCTGAGGCAATTTCAGCTATACGCACGATCGAGCAGTGAAGCTGCGAGTGGGGGGTAGGTGCTGGAGGGGGTCTCAACTTCTAACAAGATATCCTGGCAATCTGTTGGGTCCTCTACATTTCTGACTTTTAAACTTTTCAGAAGTAGACTTGGGAGTTCTAATGGAGCCTTGTAAAACTTTATATTGATCGTGCCCGAAGAAACAAGGTCTTCATTTGAAACATTTATTCGTGGTATAGACATTTCTTCTTTGACACCAGGGGTAACGGCGGCAATGATCCCCATACCATGAAATGTGTCATGTCCATCCAACGTTCTAACATTGTGAACAACGTTGTCGGCAGCAAACTGAATGAAATTTGATGGTATCACTCCTGAAATTTTAGTTCCATTTTGAACAGCGGCACTTGACAAAAACTTCATGACTTCTTTATACGAGGTACAGAAACCCAATTTATTCAGTATATCAATTAAAAAACGCGATGAATACTGATTGTGCAATTGCACGGCAAGACCAAGTTGCAATGGAGGAAGTGTCATTCGCCGTCTGACAGATTGCACAATAGCTTGTCCTATAGAAGCAACCTTGACGGGGTTTGTCTTCTTCGGTAAGAGGGTCTGTAGAAATGTCCTCAGTGAGTCTGGCAAGTAATCGATGTTTTTTTCAAGATCAGAAATGTCTTGTGGTGGAGGGGTAAAATGCCTTCGACACGCGTATATCTTTTATATCACTTTGGATTAGTTTCGCCGCTGTTTGAATAATTGATAGTTTCTTTTGCGATGGATCAAGTTTTGTCTTGCTTGTAAAATTCATTAAATATAGTGGGACTGTTTTTTTTAAAAGTAACAATATTAGGAATTCCATTTATCTCGGTGATAACTATCTGATCATTAAATTGTTCCATTAATTTCTTTTTCATATAAACCGCACTGTATGCATGGTCTGGATATAAATCGTCCATCTGTTTCACAAGGTCATTTATACTTGTTTGCTCATCGTCGTTTTCTTCTTATCGTTGTGTTACAGTCAGAAATGCTTCACTCTGTCTTTGATTCTCTGGGCGCCCTTTTGGAGACTTAATGGGAATTTCAGATTCAGTTTGTTTGCTAACGGGTTTCTGTCGTCCTGTTCGAAAGTTAACACTGCAAGTTTGATGATATAGTGCATCTGCAGCTGGTAAATCTTGTGCATACTCCAATCGCGCCATAACCTGATTTCCCCATTCATCATCTCTGTTTAATGACTGTGGTCGTATTTTATTTTGGAAATCAAACGTTCGAACTGGAAATAAATCAAATCCCCGTTTGTTTCCACTAGTTTTCCCGCCTTGTCCGCAAAATAAACAACGTGCTTCAATGTCAAATCCACCGCCCGATCGCAAAGGTCTATACTCTTCTGACAAATTCTGATCAGGGTTTTTGGAAAGTTCTTTTTGTCTGCAAAAGTCTGGCCGACACACTGTATGCACGGTTTGTCCAGGTATAACAGTGAAGGTGAGACCTAGTGTATGTGCTAAAGCGTTGATAGCATCACATCCTTTCTGGCGTAGAACAACTGTTGGCTGTCCATCTTCTAGAAAGGCATCGCAGAATATGCAACTCATTTTTAGACCCTGAAATAAAAATAAAACCCGGTAACTGTGCAACATATCCCACAGATAACAAGATAGAAGAACGAATGAGATTTTGGATCTTTCATGATGAAGCTAATAATGAAAATACCCAAGCTTTCTTTGCATACACTTCGTCAAAATGTTTTAATGTATTGCATTAATAATAGACTGCACTTAAATATCATTGAAATGTAATGTGTGGATGATGTGCACGTATAAATGATGATTAATTTAAAAACGAATTAATGACCCGAATAGGATTCAGTAGTTTTTTTTGTGTGAAAATAATGCCCTGTATGTTTTATTTTTATTTTTCAACAAATACATTATATTGGTATCTCATTCAATGCATGCTGGTAAATTATCACCATAATACAACAAAACTGACACAAATAAATACATAATTATATTGTTTCAATGATAAAAAACAAGCCTCGTGTATTATGACGTCAACAATAACAATCGTGACGTATTACTATATAAATATTGCGTAAATCTTAATAAAGAGTGGATAAAATTACGAGGGATAAAGGTAAATGTTTTATCTTTACATTGTTGAACTTTTTGTATGTTAATAGTATACAAAGTTACTTACACTTTTATCACAATCTTTGACCAATGAATCCGTTATTGATTCTGTTTGTAACTTCCGGTGACAACTTTCGTCATAGTAAACGCAAGTATGGTGGTAAATAATGGCAATAACAATCAAACACGGTAAAGACAATTTGTTTTTATTAATATTTCTTAAACGGCATCGAATTTTCATGGCGATTTTTTTTGTAATATGTATTTATGTATGGGCTACATGATGCAATTGATTTTATTTCTGTTGCAATTTGTTTGAGGTTAAACAGTATTTGTCCTGGACTATAAGGCTGTACTTGGCCTTTGAGCTAGTGACACCAGTTTAGCATGCAAAATGTCCATGGTGATCACTTGTTTTTTCAAATTACCTGATAAATTATGAAGTTATATTTACAGTAAATACACTCTTTTGAGTTGAGTGGAAGAGCATGTGTAAACTATGATTATAAATATCTTTAAAAAAAATTGTCAGTATGTTAACATGAAACAGGCAACACAAACATAAATCACATTATATTTTTTTTATTATCTCTGATTATGAATGTTCGCAATGTTTGCACATGTTTCCGATTATTTACACAGTGTTTTAATCTTTCATCACCAGAACTAATATCATTTTTTATCTTTTTTAAGAAACTGCCTAGGTGAGTCACTTTTTAAATCCTTTGGTCCTTTTAATGGAAAAGAAATGTGTTAAAGAAACTATTACCAATAGTTAATGTTATTACGAATACACATATGAGAATATTCAAGTGTTTGGTATCATAACAGTTATTTCCATGGAAACCATACTTGAAAGATAAAGGGAAGTAATTCAAAAACCAATCATATCTAAAAATAAATCAAAACATTAATACATCAATGATAACATGGAACCAGTACAAGTTTGCTAGTTGCTGGTTACCTGCGCTCTGTGGGTGAGAGTCTGATGGTAGATGGAGGGATCCACTCGCGTTTTCTCAAGCATGGCCTGTGGGAAAGACACAACATTGATTTTGCATCTAATAAAGGTTTTGTTTCCAAACCAATGACAGAAGTAGATTCCTTTTGTGGTAAGTTCAAGAATGTGCTATTGCTTAATTATGTTTTGATAACATAACACTATAAACACACAAAATATTGAATTTACAGTCAAAATGCGACACAACAATTGACCAGTCGCCAGCTGTTAATCAAACTCATGGACAATCAATCAGATTTGTTTTATTTCAGCCACATGGTCCGACAAACAAAGAGTGTTGGAGTAATTGAATAAGCGTTTTATGTTAACAAAACTAGTGGGCGAAGCGATCGCTTACTTGGGGACTGGTCAATGTTTATGTGTAGATTTGCATCTTTTGTAGAATCACATCTTTCAGATTTTTAAGTATTGTGTACATCAGGGGGTTTATAAAAGTTGCCGTCTGTATGAATGTTGAAGTAAACATTTGCTATACCTCCTTTTTCTGTGTGTGAGACTTGTATTCCTTTGCCTTGTTTCTCATGAACACTGTGTTCTGTGCCTGCTTCTCCACCTCACATTGCTCAGCACTCGCCTTTGATTTCAGGTCCTCTAGCGCCCTAAAATGAGCAGTGTTCTGGGAAAACTGGGCTTAATGAATGTGCGTAAATGTCGTCCCAAAATAGCCTGTGCAGCCTTATCAGGGACACCACTTTTCGCTTTTATGTATTTTTTTGGTTTATAAGAAGTCACTTCTAAACGAAAATCCAGTTAAGGCGCAAAGTGTTGTCCCTGATTAGCCTGCACGTGCCAATCTGGGATGAAAGTTTACGCACATGCATCAAGTCCAGTTTTCCCAGAAGGAGGCTAAAATACACACTGTGTCAGGGCTCCTGCTTGCTCACAAGTAAATATAAAATTAATTTTATTTTTTCACAGTTCTTCTCATTTTGTATATTTTATAAGGTTTAATGAAGAAAATGTTTTTGTCTAAAGGAGACTTCATTATCCAGTTGTGTTGATCTTTAGCCATCTGCCCTGTTTGCACTGTGTACATGTATATAACAATATTTCTGAATTGCCCAATTTTTGCTTTCTTTTTCAAACGTTGCTTCCAAACTCTTTACCTGATAGCAGAGATATCTAAATTTCAAAATAATCACATTTGAATTGAGTTCCTGAACTTAGGAAACAAAATTGTGAATGCAGTGACCAAAATTAGCACAAGCTCACAAGCCATGCAATGGTAAGTTTTGAACTGGGCTTGCTTAAATTCTTGGTTTCATGTCGACAGGGGCTTGTCTCATTTTTATGGTCTCAAATTGTTATACAAGAATTTAGACTGTAAATGTCTATGACTACTGTTAAAAGAAATAAAATTTGCTATGTTCATATTTCAGGCTCATATAAAATTCAGTAATTTCATTTTCATTTTTTAATCTACTTGAATATTCATAGCTTTATTGATGTTATGCCGAATCTGGCAAAACGCCAGTGGAATGCATGATTATGGCAGCTTGCTTATTGCAATGAACATATGCTACAGCCAGTATAATATTAGACCCCTAAATGAATGGGTCGACGTCTAATAGAATATTTAAAACACAAAGACAATAGACTGTGTGGTGTCTGGACAATATACTGTATGGTGTCTGGACGATAGACTGTATGGTGTCTGGACAATAGACTGTATGGTGTCTGGACGATAGACTCACTGTATGGTGTCTGGACAATAGACTGTATGGTATCTGGACAAGAGACTGTGTGGTGTCTGGACAATAGACTGTATGGTATCTGGAAAAGAGACTGTGTGGTGTCTGGACAATAGAGTAGACTGTATGGTGTCTAGACAATAGACTGTATGGTATCTGGACAATAGACTGTATGTTGTCTGGACAATAGACTGTATGGTGTCTGGACAATACACTGTATGGTATCTGGACAAGAGACTGTGTGGTGCCTGGACAATAGACTGTATGGTGTCTGGACAATAGACTGTATGGTGTCTGGACAATAGAGTTGTATGGTGTCTGGACAATAGACTGTATTGTATCTGGACAAGAGACTGTGTGGTGTCTGGACAATAGACTGTATGGTGTCTAGACAATATACTGCCGCTTTGAAATAAAAATTATATTTATCATTTGGCAGGTTTAGAAATTATCTCCCTTTAAAGCTTATTACTTCCCTTGGATTGCGTTTTTTGAACTTTGACCTGCAAGGATGACCTTGACATTGACCTTTCACCACTCAAAATGTGCAGGTCCATGAGATACACATGCATGCTAAACATCAAGTTGCTATCTTCAATATTGCAAAAGTTATGACCAATGTTAAAGTTTTCGGACGGACACACCGACTGACAGACAGACGGACTGACATTTCAACTGCTATATGCCACCCTACCGGGGGCATAAAAATTAACAAGAGGGACATTTTAAGAACTATGATCTCCTGTACATGGATGGAAAAATTGTACCACACCAATCTGACCAATGGTAAAATCAGCAAATATTTGTGGTGGTCAGAAGTGTGCGCAATTGCAAGAGTGCAAAAATTAGACCATCGTGACAATACAGTATGAATACCCATGATCACCATACTTGCTGAGTGTTGAGTGTTTGATGCGCGCCGCCTGTATGTCATGGGTGAGCTGCTGCAGGAGCCTCTGCTGTGTGCGCCGTGCCTCCCCCACCCTACCCGTCTCCTCCTCCAGCCAACCAAGTGCCAGCAACAGTCTGGTATATAGAAGGAGAGTCTTGTTCTGTGAAGAGGGGGTTAATTGCATGTGTGTAAAGTGTCGTCCCAGATTAGCCTGTGCAGTTTGCACAGGCTAATTAGGGACAACACTTTCCTCTTTCAGTGTATTATTCGTTTAAAGAAAGACTGTTCTTGACGAAAATCCAGTTTAGTCGGAAAGTTTCGTCCCTGATTAGCCTGTGCGGACTGCACAGGCTAATCTGGGATGACACTTTACGCACATGCATTAAACTCCCTTTTCACAGGGTGAGGCCAACCAAGTGCCAGCAACAGTCTGGTAAATAGTGGGGATAGTATAATAAAAGTGAAAGCCTGGCTGGCTAAAGCAATTGTAATTATTTTCCAGGTTGCCTAAAATGTATGAAGGCACAAGTAAATAAGATATCCCTTAGATGATAACCTGAGAACCCAAGCACCTAATCTGAGCCATGATGTTCACAAATTTTCATCCTTTAACTTGTCTGTTAACATTACCCTTCTTGGGTTGACAATAAGTTGAATCACCCTTGATGAGTATACAGCTGTATACATTTTATTATCACAAACAAACAAAAACAAACAGTTACTTCATTTAACAATTATTGTCAATCGGCAAAATCAGCCTTTCAAACTTATCAATGCTGGCATGACATGTACAGCTATAATTAGATGCGTCTTGTTAACACCATGGCTTGTGATTGATATGAAGTTCTACACCCTTTCTTTGTTTAAATAAGGAACGAACAAGGCTAAATAAATAAGAAACTTATGATATTTATTGTGAAACTTATTGATATTTTTTGTGAAACTTATGGTGCAACAAAGAATAGATTGATGTACTGCTAATAAAATGTGTATTATGTAGGCAGAAGTTCAGAACCATCACATCCATACTAGCATGTGGCTCTTTTTTAAATTTTAGTTATGACATCCATAACTTAAAATGTGAATTTCAATATTTTCTGAATTTGCGCACTACCTCTAGATTACAATCAATATACACTCCCTGATTTGCGCAATATAAGCAGGGCTAGTCTAGGTATTGACAATGACACTTAACCCCTCAAATTTGTGAAGGTTACGTTTGCCTGAGTTAAGTTTGTTTAATAATCAAACTGCCTTGAAAGTGCTTTTTCGGGGTTAATCTGGGATGACACTTTACCCACATGCATTAAATCTTATTTTCCCAGAGTGAGGCTCATATAACAATGTATACAGTAAGTGTATGAAATGTATACAGAAAGTGTATGAAATGTATACAGTAAGTGTATGAAATGTATACAGTAAGTGTATGAAATGTATACAGTAAGTGTATGAAATGTATACAGTAAGTCATTAAACTACTGGCAACACAAGCATGTTCAGTGACAGATGACCTGGTGTCTGTTGCATCGGCAGTGTTAAGGGTCAAGGCCAGGTTGGCAAGTGTGCGGAGACTCATCACGCCGGACTGAGAGAGGGCGCCACTGGTCATGCCGAGGCTCTCCAGAATACCTTCCACGCGCCGATCTGAAACATGGGCTCACTTTTTATGATTAAGTAAAATAAATCTTTCAATAAATCTTTATTTAAACGAAGAATGAAAAGTTATTTTCATTACATATTTCATAATAACGTCAAATATATAATACAACTCAATGAGTTACTCATGTAGTACACTTCAAAACTTGCATACCAGAGACATTATAATATAAATTTATTTAAAAAAAAAACTGTTTTTATATTGCAGCAACAATAGAAACAAGAGCAACGCTCGGCTGTGGGTGCTTGGATTTTGTTTATATTTTACCTTTGACCTTGAAGGTCATCATTGACCTTGACCTTTTCACCACTCAAAATGTGCAGGTCGATGAGATACACATGAAACAAAAAAAAAACAAAAAAAACCAAACAAACAAACAAGGTATGTGTTTGTTAAACACAATGCACAATGTCCCCTTTTGAGCGATTTTGACCCATATATTTGACCTTTGACCTTGAAGGATGACCTTGACCTTTCACCACAAACAATGTGCAGCTCCATGAAATAAAAACATGCATGCCAAATATCAAGTTGCTATCTTCAATATTGCAAAGGTAATGGCCAATGTTAAAGTTTGAGCGATTTTGACCCATATATTTGACCTTGAAGGATGACCTTGACCTTGACCGTTTACACTCGAAATGTGAAGCTCCATGAGATACACATGCATGCCAAATATCAAGTAGCTATCTTCAATATTGCAAAAGTTATGGCCAAGGTTAAAGTTTGAGCTATTTGACCCATATATTTGACCTTTGACCTTGAAAGACGACCTTGACCTTTCACCACTCAAAATGTGCAGCTCTATGAGATACACATGCATGCCAAATATCAAGTTGCTATCTTCAATATTGCAAAAGTTATGGCCAATGTTAAAGTTTGTGCAAACCAACAAACAAACAGACATGGCAAAAACAATATGTCCCCCAGTATAGACTGGGGGACATAAAAAAGTTTGTTTGACCTTGAAGGATGACCTTGACCTTTCACCACTAAAAATGTTTAGCTCCATGAGATACACATGCACTCCAAATATCAAGTTTCTATCTTCAATAATGCAAAAGTTATGGCCAATGTTTTCGGACCACGACAACTATGACTACGACGACGCGGCAGACGAGAGAGCTATGACAATACCTGGGGTTTTCTTCGAAAACAGCCGAGCTAAAAATTATTACATGTACTGAAATAAGGGCAAGCTTGAAAGCAATGCATTGGCACGTTTGAGCCCTGTAGTGCAAAAATCGGCCTGAGGACATATCCGAACAGTGCAATTCCTGAATGGTCTGAGGACATATCCGATTAGTGTAATTCCAGATATGATTCTGCATCAGTATACTGTGATGAGGAGTCAAAGTGTACAGGGCTTAATGCATGTACGTAACATGTTGATCCAGATCAGTCCGTTTTAGTTGTAATTTTCTTTAAAAGATGTCTCTTCTTAGCAAAAATCCATTTTGGGTGGAAAGCATAGTCCCTGAATAGCATGTGCTCATCTGGGACGACACTTATGCACATGGATAAAGCCCTGTTTTCCGAGAGAGAGACTTATTTTCTTCCTCTTCACCAAACGGCTTTTTCTATGCCTGAGAATACCATACAGTTAACTTATGAATAATACATTTACAATCCAAGCATAAACAACTAACAGGTAAAGAGTGTTCACATACTCTCAGCACCATATTCTTCTGCTTTCTGCCTATAGTCCTCTATAACAAGCTGAGTGTGCTTTTCTTGGCGAACATTCCTTCGCATTAAATCTGTCAAGGTCTCTACTGTGAACTTGTTAAGCTCATAAGCAGGAACATTTCTGTCTCCAAAAATCTTTTCCAGCCACATCTGGACCTGAAACAATCAACACAGTTATCAACGAATCCCGGACAATCGCTCCAACGGACAGTCACTCCTACATAATTTTGACAACCCGGACAGTCGCTCCTACATTATTTTGACAACCCGGACTGTCGCTCCTACATTATTTTGACATTCGTTCCTACGTTATATGGACACCCCGGACATCCGTTAATACATTACATCTATTGGAATAAGTGCCAATTTTGCTAATTGCATATAAAACCGCATGAGAAATTGAAATGTTGTTCTTGATTTAACTTGTATTTATTCTAATATGCACACGAATGTACAGAAAGGAAATGAGCTCATATTTACATTTATAAATTAAAATGTTAATTTAATTGTCAGCGAATTATAGGTGTTAGCCTTTGATCGGCGTATACTATGTTTTAAGGTTTCGCATCTAATTGTAGGATATATAACTTATTACCAATCGCCATGGTGTTACAATTATGTAGGAGCGACTGTACGGGTTGTCAAAATAATGTAGGAGCGACTGTCCGGGTTGTCAAAACAACGTTGGAGCGACTGTCCGCCCTGTCAAAATTTGCGTAGGAGCGAATGTCCGTGGGAGCGATTGTCCGGATACGGTTATCAACGCAACTAATTGTCCATTGCCTTACGGCATTCGTCTGCTAGGTTTTATTATCTTAATCCAGTTGTAAAATTTATAAAGGCATGATCGAAGTGTGACCACATAAGCGCAACACGGAAGTATTCTGATAAAATACCATTTTTAAAAAAACTTTCTGAAATTTAAGAGTCATTAATTATGGAAGAAAACCCGTACGTCCGAAAATCTGAAGTCGCGAATAATGATTATTTTGGCTAAAAACAGTTGTCCGAAAATTTAGAGTGTCCGAAAACCCAGAATATTTACGGCAGTAAAAGGGACATTAACAGTATTATTTACACATTGAAAATAGACTCAAACCGAAAACAATCATGTTTAAAATCATCATACTTCTTGATGTTGTTTGTCCATTTTATAAATGTAGTTGTCTAATTTTAGTGTTTACATTGAGCTCTACTTAAGTCAAAATGGCCTCGACGCAAACCAGTACGGGATAAAACACCCGATCCAACAAAACGCGCATATATTTTTGCCTGGTTCCAGGCAAAGCTCTTTTCGAATGTCTGTCTTTATTATTAGAATTTTCTCTAAATAGAGACTCGAAATATAGTAGAATACAGAAGCAGGAGAGATGTAATCATTTAGGCCACATTTCACTTGCTGTTAATTGGAATGGCAAACTGGTTCCAGATCTAATTGGGAGAGAGAAGGTTGATCGTCTTCCGATATTAGTTTCCGAACAAGGCGTATTCCAGCTACTCACAGTTTGTCAAGCTTCCATATAGAGTGCACAAGGCTCCGTATGTCTTTGGCGCCATTTAAGATATTTGGCATGCCCGATACAATCCTTACAAAGGGCTTTGACACCACCAGCTCAATCATTGGTCGGATTTCTGGTTACTGTGTCTTTCCTGAGCAAACGCTTGACAAAGAGCTCTGATTGTTGGCAGGTAGGGACCACATTATGAAACTGTAATTGGTACAGTGTCCAGGGTATGTATGGGCGCCGCATTTCTCGAAGGGTTTTACTTTTAAAACCCTTTGAGGATCACTGGGGACTCATTGACACAGGAAGCTATGGCCCGCGGATTGCAGTTGATCTTGTGGCAGGTCTTGTTGAAAACATACGAGAATGTTCAATATAGTTTGCCAATAAGCGCCTTGAACAGAGTTTGCCGAGAGATGACGGTAAATAATTCTTAGAACTTTTGTTTTTGGGTGCTGCTCCTGCACGAAGAGTGCGATTCATTTCACCTGGTCCAACGCACTATGCCCGCTGGATATATTCAATGTTATATACATTCTCAAGACCTGGATGTTCAGTTCTCAGTTCAAACTGACTCGCACGTAAGAACGAGGGTTATGTGTTGTGTTTGTGTTTGCAGCACGCGCCAAATCGGAAGCCCTGTGCTCTGCTCCTCGTGCATCATGTGCTCATTACAGTGACCTGTTGCTTCAAGATTAAGTCACGGCTAGAATATTCCTCAAACCATTCAGCCATCTCAACATCACACAAGTTTTCCAAACACGTGTGGTAATGGTCACAGTAACTAGTCTGCTTGGCTTTCTTTGGTAGTCGTGTTAGTTCTCCACGAAGAGACTACTGGGGAGTGCCATTCAGAATGACTTCCAAGAGTCTGATCATTCCAACCGAATACGTAGACTTTGTCCCCGCAAACAAAGTTTTTGTTGAGAACCATGGTAAATTGTCCTTGGCGTTAGTTTGCATGCCATAGTGCATTCAATGCATGTACTTTTCAATTATGATTGTTTTTTACTTCATATTGTTTTATGTACATGTTGTTTTAATGCATTGTGTGTATGTATGCTTTCTCCGAAATAAATCTATCTATCTATCTATCTACCTGCTAAAGGAAAAAGACGCTGTCCAATTAATGCAACACATTTATAGGTTGTTTTACAGACTGAAATTATTTTGTTGTCAAACACTAAACAAGCAACCACTATTGTTATGTTACAAACACTCGATTTATCATTTAAAATAAATTTAGATAGATACTCAAAAATGTATTCGTTTTAGCTCATATTTAATATATGAGTCCTTAGCACTTTGTCTGGAGTAATGCTTTAACTAGCATGGGCGGAGTCTAGAACACATTATGCAAATCCATGTTCTTTTATACATAACTGAACGTTTTATGTATAGTTATACAATCAGAAATGTAAAATAAAATAAACGCTTTAAACCATATAAAACAGCTATACTATTTTAATCGATTATCATCAATTGGCGTGTATTGTGGTAGCGGTATGATAGTTCTATGCTGGTACATTTCTGCGCGGAGGTTATGATGCCCTGTGTTTGAGTCTTTTGTTTATTGTGTGTGTCCAATCTCTTGCACGACGGTGTATGTGAGAGCATGGAACGACAACTCTGCGAGGAGATCAGTGTGTCCGTCTTGACCCATTGCAAATTTCATATGTATAAAATATTTTAGGTTTAGTGTTGTTTTCCGGCTTCATGGAGATGTTAAATTAAAATATGAATCAAGCACAGAAACCAGATAACCGAGAGACATCTATCGGAAAAGGAAATATTTTGTAGATTTTATAACGTTAAAGAATGTAGAGTACAGCTGAAAATGTCAGGAAATGGAATATAAAAGCGTGGTATACAACGCTGCAAGAGACGGAAAATTGAACCGTCTGAAAATATTCTTAGACCACAAATCGAAAGATGTTGTCAAACAACTTGTCCAATCGAAAACTAATGGGGCCACCCCACTTATTATGGCTGCTAGAAATGGCCATTTCGAGGTTGCCAAGTATCTGATTGAACAATGTGGGGCTGATTTGGAGCAGCCTGGATCTGTAACATTTGATGGGGAGACTATTGAAGGTGCCCCGCCCCTCTGGTGTGCAGCGGCTGCTGGTTACTTGAACATTGTCCAGTTTCTGGTGACAAGAACAGCGTCTGTAAACAAAACAACATTAACAAATTCAACGCCTCTAAGAGCAGCTTCGTTTGATGGTCATTTAGATATAGTGAAGTTTTTGGTTGAGCATGGTGCGGACATTGAGATTGCTAACCGTCATGGACACACATGTCTGATGATTGCTTGCTATAAAGGCCATTATGAAATTGCTAAATATCTACTAGAAAAAGGTGCAGATGTCAACAGAAAGAGTGTTAAAGGTGCATTTTTATTTGCCTCCCTATACTATAGGCCATGTCTGCCATGGTCTTTAACCCATAATATACTGGATAACAAAAAGCCAAAGAGGACCAATAACCAGAAAAAACCTGTAAAATGGATTAAATTCTGTTCAGTCTTGTCTAACCAGTAAATTTTAAACGTTTGAAACTAGTATGTATAAAAATACATTTGATACAAGCGTTTGTTTACATTTGTCTGTTAACATTTTCTGGCGATTGCTGTTAACCAGTCTCAAGCTCTTAAATTCAACCCTATTACAGGTCCAGCATTTCTTTATGTGTTAACAGATAAAACATGCATACTTATCCATTATTTCCTCGTTAAATATTAAAATGTGCTGTTGTTTATATTTAATAACAAAATATCCATTTCAATTATATGCAAATCATTCTCGGCTACAAACATTATTTGTTTATTTAACTGATAGATAGTAACACATTTGCACACACAAGGAATAAGAAATGATTGTAAAGAAATTTAGTACATCTATAACATTTCAGGGTTTTTTTCCACTTTTTTGGGAAGATAGCCCATGGCGTTGGAATTGGGAATTTTATCGGCATTTTCAAGAAATTGGGAAAATAAATTAATTAGCAAACTTTTTCGCGCGAAAAGTCCACTGATTTGAGAAAAAATAATTTGATATAACTCTTTATAATAATTCAAATTAAAAAACAAAATTATTATTATATACTTTGCTAGATGTAATTGAAATAAAATTGAGATAAAAGAATCATTAAGACACTTCTTTCAATATATTTTTTTTTTTTTTTTTTTCGANCATTGTACACCATCTGTTAATAACGGAGTTAAGGCCCTTTGTATATATTCTGTGTCAATGCAGCATGTGGGGGTATACGTCATGTCTGTGACAAAGCTCTAGTTTGGCAGGGGAAATCAATTCAACGAATTTGCTTGTTTTTATAGAATTTCTTGGTATTGCCTTATTTCTTGTTTTAATTCAGATATTCAGCATTAAATATATCTTTGTGGTCATTATATTAAGTGACTGACAGAAACATATGTTATAGTTATACTATTAGAGCGGAAGAATAGTCCAGCTAAATGTTGTGACAGCTCTTGTTTGAATTTGGGAGGGTCCTGTGCATTTTTGGAACAGCTTCCTTGACAGAACCTGTCTTGATAAGGAAAACAATGACTTTATAGACAATATTTTTTCTGATAAAATCTGTTTGAGTTCATTGTCATCTTTGTACAATTTATATCAATATGTTTTGCTTAATTGCAGGCAACACAGCTCTTCATGATTGCGCAGAATCTGGAAGTTTATTGATTATGAAACTTTTGCTGGACTTCAAAGCTCGAATGGACAAAGATGCCTATGGTATGACACCACTACTGGCAGCAGCTGTGGCTGGTTTCTCTCACATTGTGGAGTTCCTGATCGAAAGACCAGAATGTTCTAAACAGCACAAAATTGATGCCTTGGAGCTTCTTGGTTCAACGTATGTTGACAAGAAAAGAGACATGTTAGGAGCAATAGCTTTCTGGCGTCAAGCCATGGACGAACGTTACGCTGATTCTCACAACCTCGTATGGAAACCGTCCAGGCCGATGCTAAGTGAGGCGTATGAGAATGCTAGAGAAGTGACATCCGTCGATCAGCTAGATGAGTTGATTGCTGATCCGGATGCAATGAGAATGCAAGCTTTGCTTGTAAGAGAAAGGATACTGGGGCCTGCTCATCCCGATACGTCGTACTATATTCGCTACAGGGGTGCCCTGTATGCTGATATGGGTAACTTTGACAGATGTATTCAGCTTTGGCGATATGCCCTGGATCTACAGCAGTCTGTTTTAGAACCCCTTAGTCCGATGACTCAGAGCAGTTTCTTGTCTTTCGCAGAGTTATTTTCCTTTATGACAACTGAGTGGAGGAATCGACCTGCACATCCAGTGTCATTTAGAGACATCCTGGATGTGTTGTTGAAAGCTGTGAATGAGTTAGACCGCGGTAGAAAACATTTGTCACAGCAGGAAACTGCTGACAAGGACCTTACACACATCAATCGGCTTCTTGTGATAATTATGCATATTCTGTGTCTGATTTGTAGATTAAAAAAGAATCTGTCTGAAGACACTGACAAAGATTTTAAACATCACGTGTACAGATTAGTTAAGCTACAACCTCTCGGTGCTAAAGGCTACACACCACTCCATCTAGCGTGCACCAGAGAAACCACCAACGTAGGGCGTTACCCAGTGTGCTCATTCCCTTCCATGCCTGTTATATCCTTGCTGTTGGAAGTTGGTGCTGATCCTAATGCCCTAGATGCAGAAAAGAACACGCCGTTGCACGTGGCTGCCAGTAACAAACCATGTCGCCCTGAAGTTTTTACTTTGCTCCTTAAGCATGGTGCCCACATTGATGCATGCAATGCGGAAAAGAAGACCCCAATGCAAATGATCCGAGGTGTGTCCATATATGATATTGTGTCGCCTCTTCAGTTTACGACATTGCAGTGTCTGGCTGCGAGGAAGATTGTCAAGTGCGCCATCCCTTACAAGGGTTTTATTCCAGAGCGTTTAGAAAAATTTGTTGAAATGCACTGATGTTATCTCTTGTAGTAACCAAATCCTGATAGTTCCTACCTACCAAAAATTGATATGCATCCAATTGTCTGTAGTTGAAGCTTCATGTTTTTATTTGCGGGTATGAGTATTCTTTTACTCTGTTGAGTAGTTACGACTTGCTACTTGATTTTCCTTTCTGCAAGTAATGTCATATGTGTGTTTAAATAATTGTTTTTATGTCCCCCTTCGAAGAAGGCAGAATATAGTAGTTGGGCTAAAATGACGCTAAACATCTGTATGTCTGTGGGAAATGTCCTGTCTCTGCAATAATTATTTCGCCAATTGATTGGTTTTAAATAACTCCAAACAAATGTGAACCATCATAAGAACATGTGCGGCGTGTAACACCTGTCTCCCTTCCTTAAAGGTCATGGTCACACTTAATGGTCTCGGGTCAAATTTCAAGACAAAAGTGGAATGTGGGGCATCTGGGTCTTAACACCTATCCTGTAAATGAGTCATTTTGATAGCACATTAATTTTTGCTTTTCGGTTTAATTATCTATATCATAATCAGTACATCTTTGTATTAATAAAGGTTAACTGTTAGAACATATTTTGCAGCACACACCGAGTTAAAACAGTAGGGAAACCATATAGTTTCATTTAAGGCATATCTATGACGATTTAAGAGCTCAACTGAGCAAGCAGTGCTCCTGAAGAGCTATTGTGAATGTGATCAACCCAGGCCTGGCGTTGTTTTTCATTTGGCGTCCACTTTAAGCTTGTTATTGCACTAGAGTCCACATTTTTATGGCCCCGGTAGGGTGGCATATAGCAGTTGAACTGTCTGTCTGTCTGTCTGTCCGTCCGTCCGAAAACTTTAACATTGGTCATAACCTTTGCATTATTGAAGATAGCAACTTCATATTTGGCATGCATGTGTATCTCATGGAGCTGTACATTTTGAGTGGTGAAAGGTTAAGGTCAAGGTCATCGTTCAAGGTCAAAGGTAAAAAAAAAAGAAAAGAAAAAAGCAGCGCATTAGGGGGCATTGCGTTTCTGACAAACACATCTCTTGTTTATCCAATCTTGATGAAACAAGTTTAGAATGTAAATCTTGAAAATATTAAGGCCGAGGTCATATCTGGGTCATGTTTGTTTAGAAAGTAGGTTACAAGGTAATTTATAGAAAAAGCTTGTTTAAACTTTAGAGGCCACTTTTACTTCTCAATCTTGATGAAACTTGGTCAGAATGTTTATATTGACAATATATAGACTGAGTTAGAATCTGGGTCACGTTCATTCCAAAACTATGTCACATGGTGAAATCTTATGAAAACCTTCTTATCTTAGAATATGCAACATTTAGGACTCAATCTTGATGAAACTTGGTCAGAATGTTTATCTTGACAATATCTAAGCCGTGTATGATTATTGGTCACATGCGTCCATAAACTAAAACACCAGGTAACTGTTGGAAAAACCGTGTAACAACTTATGATGGCACATTAAGGACCCAATCTTGATGAAAAATGGTCAGAATGTTTATCTCACAATACCTTGGCCGAGTTCAAATCTGCCTCATGTTTGTCAAAAATAAGGTCAATGGGTCATATCTTACAAAAATTGTGAACCCACACTTTAGAAGCCACATTGATATCTCAATATTGATGAAACTTGGTTCATAATGATGATCTTTATGGTCAAGTTTGAATATGGGTCCCTTGTGTCCTAAAGCAAGGTCATGGGGTCAAGTTTAGACAATTTGTTTTCCTCAAACACAGGTGAGCGCTTCATGGCCATCATGGCACCTTGTTGAAGTATTAACTTCCCTTTTTGTTAACCCATTGATTGAGGATTGTTTCTGTTAAACAATTGACTGTTAAGTATGTGACAAATCAGGTTGGTTCTTCACTTTTCTTTCATTTGAACTGCGCTCTGTGAAAAGGGGGTTTAATGCATGTGCATCAAGTGTTGTCACAGATTAGCCTATGAAGTCCCCACACGCTTATCAGGGACAACACTTTACGCCTAAACTGGATTTTCGTGAAGAACAGTCTTCCATTAACAACGAAAAATACAATTAAAGCGGAAAGTGTTGTCCCTGATTAGCCTGTGTGATCTGGACAGACTAATCTGGGACAACACTTTATGCAAATGCATTAAACCCCTTTTTCACAGAGCAAGGCTCATTTACATACAGCCTCATAATATGTACATGGATCACAGAGTTCACATCATCATTCAGTGATTTCATGATATGAGCCTAGCTCTGGGAAAACTGGGCTTAATGCTTGTGTAAAGTGTTGTCCCAGATTCAGCCTCTGCAGTCCAAACAGGCTAATCAAAAACGACACTATGTATTTTTCCTTTAAAGGAAGTCTTCTCTGTGACAATTCAGTTGAAGCAGAAAGTGTTGTCCCAGATTAAATTAAACTGTGCGGACTGCACAGGCTACTCTGGGACAACAATCATTCCTGTGCATTAAGCCCAGTTTTCCCAGAAAGAGGCCCATGTGATGGCACTTATATAATTCGAGGAAGACCTAAGATCTTAATATGACCAATGTGGTGCTTAACAATAACAGAGTTGAAATCGGGCCATTTTGTAGCCATCTTCAATCATTTGCTGGATTAATGCCTTTCATAATTTCATTCTTATAATGCTTTTAAAAATTGATTTGAAAATTTAGGGAAATTTCGCTCATTCTTGCTTAGTGGTTGGTGGTCTCTGCATTCCTGGAGAATGTGTTCAGCCCTTTGGTCAGCTTATGCAGTCTTTATTTTTCCATCATTGCTTTCTCCAGACGTTGTATACAGATTATAAAAACAATAAATTATTTAAAAAAAAGACTAAAAAAACAACACATTTTGATGTACATCTTATTTAAGACAATATTTTACTTCATTCTTTAGTTTCTGAAGTTGGATTTCATCTGTTTGTACTGATTTGAGTTTAATGCCCCTAGTTTCGGGTTTGTGTATGTTTTCACTTTTTCGAAAACAAAATGTACACATTTGATTGAGAGAATGAAGTTTTACTGTGCTTGACATAAATACATGCTTTAAATCAGTGCCAACTAGTTATTTTTGTTGTTTTTAATTTAAAATCATGACTACCACATCTATTTGAACCTCGCTCTGTGAAAAGGGGTTTAATGCATGTGCGTTTTGTGTTGTCCCTGATTAGCCTGTGCAGTCCACACAGGCTAATCAGGGACGACACTTTCTGCTTTTTATGGTATTGTTTTATTTAAAGGTAGTCTCTTCTTAGCGAATATCCAATTTAGGCGAAATTTATTTATTCTCGTGCATTTAACCCCGTTTTCCCAGAGCAAGGCTCAAATGTTAACTAACCCCAATATCTGTTCTTTGTGGATTTTGTTGTGCTATATGTATGCATAAGTTGATTAAACAATTAACTAGAAATACTGTTGTTAACATTTATTGTCCGATAGATTCAAATTAAAGTTGCCAAAATTATTATAATCAAAAACTCCTTGGGAGATACTGTGTATTTCATTTGAAATATAAGATAAACATGTGTTACAATATGTGTTATGTTCTGAGAAAACTGGGATAATGCTTGTGCCTAAAGTGTCGTCCCAGATAAGCCTGTGCAGTCCGCACTGGATAATCAGGGACGACACTTTCCGCCTAAACTGGATTTTCGCTAAGAAGAGACATCATTTTAACGGAAAATTCCATAAAATCGGAAATTGTTGTCCCTGATTGGCCTGTGCGGACTGCACAGTCTAATCTGGGATGACAATTTACGCACAAGCATTATTCCCAGTTTTCTCAGAACACGAAACATATCTGAAATTATTAATGTGATCTTAATGGACATATATTACTAAACAACATGCAAATTGTTAAATGCAGGAGTCAAAATGGTTACTGTAGCCATGTGAAACTGTTGTGACAAATAAATCAACACATGTAAAACCAAGAGTGAATCATGTACCAGTGTGCATTTTATTAATCTTGTGTTAAAAATTGTTACGAATATTAGATCAAATAACAACAAGGTTTGGTGTATGGGTTGTTAATTTAATATTTAACATATATTAAACAATGTATATTCATTTTTTTATGGTTTTTCATCTATAATTAATTAAAATACTTAAACCTTATTTAATGATTTGGAATATCTACTACATGGATGTTTTTGGGTATGTTTCTTCTTGATGGTTTTCTTAAGATATTAAACATAAAAACAAAACTCCTAGTATATGTTAAGTGTTCCTTATTTAGTACAAGCTTTTGTGTCAGTAGAATGCGAAAATGGTGTATCTTAACACCAGGGGATAATACAAAGCATGTTATAACCACTCATTTTACTTTCTTACATGGAAAGAAAGAAAATCATATCAATAATAAAATAATTTTATAATTAAGCCCCACTCTGGAAAAACGGGGCTTAATGCATTTGCTTGAAGTATCGTCCCAGATTGACCTGTGTAGTCCGCACATAGTCCATTTGATTTTTTCTTTTAGAAGAGACTTTCTATAAACGAAAAATTCCATAAAAGCGAAAAGTGCTTTCCTTAATAGCCTGCTTGGACAGCACAAGCTTATCTGGGACGACACTTAACGCATATGCATTAAGCCCTGTTTTATCAGAGCGTGGCACTTTGATATAGTTTTCTTTTTACATTTTCGTATAACTTATAGGACTGCTTGATAGTACCCTGAATTGTGTGTGTTAGTTTGACTCTTTGAAAAAAGGTTGCTTTACAAACTGTTGATTATTGGCCTACAATATATGATGTGTTATGTTATAATAAAGCCTAATCATTACCATATGTGTGTGTGTTCTTACTATGTTATTACGGTAAACATAAGAAAACTAGTAGGAAGGCACACGTTCAGTGGTAAGCTGACATAGGTACATCATTCCTCATTGTTAGGCCGGACTCGACAGACCTTGCTATGCGATGAGCCTCGTTCTGGGAAATCTGGGCATAGTTCATGTGTGTAAAGTGTCATCCCAGATTAGCATGTGCAGTCCCGCATAGGCTTATCAGGTAAGAAACTCTCTGCCTAAACTAGATTTTCGTTAAGAAAATAGACCTTTCAATGAAAAATTCCATGAAAGCGGAAAGTGTTGTCCCTGATAAGCCTGTGTGGACTGCACAGGCGTACCTGGGATAACACTTTACGAACATGCATTAAGCCCAATTTTCCCGGAGCGTGGTCCATATCACTTTATGGCGACGAATAAAGAAGTCAACCTAAAAGTGAGACACACTTATTTATTATACCATACATCTTGATAACAAGCACTCATTTCCGTGGTCCGATCACCGAAACTCTGAAATCAAATTCTTCAAAATCGGTTATTGTTAAAATTTCAATTTTAATGGGCAACTTATCTGGACCTTGGAAGTTCATGTGTTGCTTTTTTGGTCTGTGATGCTTTATTACTTATCTTTTCCTTGGGAAAAGGCAAACGCTTCCGTTTTGGGAAACACATATCAACAACAATAAGTTAGGGAAAGTCCATTTCCATGGTAACCTTGACATTTCTAGAACATGGCATCATTTTAAAGAAGTTTTCTTGTTGGATGAGGCCCATAACAAACCCATGCTTAAGAAGAAAAAGCCCTGTATAGGTTATTCTTATTTCGGCTTTCAGCATTCCCATGTAATATACTTCACATGTCGCCGTCGGCAATCCAGCAGTACAGCCGTGGTACGGAGGTTTCGACAGTGTAATACACATATCTGAACGTGAAATGCACTATTTGCTGGGGATGTAGAAAACATCACGTAGATACGTGTGTACAGAACGAAAATAATATATTAAACAAATATGCCCCATTCGCTGCTTTAACCCTTTCAAATATAATTTTGTTTGATATATTTAGTAGACGAGTGCGATAAAAAGTGCATTCCCAAGCCAGGGTCAAAATAATTTAGATTACACATGTCCGTATGTGTGCGTGTGATGTGTGTGTGTGTGTGTGGGNTTTTGTGTCCGGCTCATAACTGTTTCGTGCATAGTGGTATTTCGAGATAAATTAGCATAAATTATCATCATATTAAGAAGACGTGTCGCGTGAAAAATCATGTCGCTTGCTTCAAGGTCAAGGTCAAATTGAACACTCATTCTCAAGTTGTTTTTGCAAATTTCGTATACGGATAAAGTGAAGTACATGTTCGTGTCCGGCTCACTACTTTGTCCTTCATGATTAGATTTTGAAAGGAATTGACTCAAATAATCATCATTTTAAGGCGACGTGTTGCTCACTTCAAGGTCAAGGTCACAATGGACTAAAACTTTTTTGCATATTTCTTATATGGATATGGTGAAAATACATGTGTATGTCCGGCCCATAAGGTTGTGCTTCCTTTTTGGATTCTTAAATAAATTGACACAAATCATCATATATGAAAACGACGTGCCACGTGCACAAAATCATGTCGCTTGCTTCAAGGTCATGGTCACAGTTGATATTTGTTTTTATTTTAATATTATGCATTATCTTGGTATTAAGAAAGTACATGTTCTTGTCCGGCCTACAGCTGTATTGTGCATCATGGAATTTAATCATAAATTGCCAGACATGCTCAGCATATCGGGACAATGTATCGCAGGCAAAACCATGATGATCTCCTTAGGGTCAGGGTCACTGTGGACGCTTTATGCATATTCCTGATATGGATATATTCAAAGTACATGTATTTGTCCAGCTCATATCTTTGTTATGCATGATGGGCTTTCAAAATAAATTGCCACACATAATCATCATATCAAGACAATTAACGTGTTGCGTGTAACAACCAAGTCGTTCACTTTAAGGTCAAGGTCACTGTTAATACTTTTTAGTGTTGACGTGTGCATAGTCATAACATAGTAATAGTGAAAGAAAAATGTTCACTTAACTAACTAAACTGTGTTTTTTTAATAGTGCATTGACAAAATGTTTCATCATTTCAAGAAACATGTATGCAACAACTATGTTGCTCGCATTAGGGACTGGAACATACATGCTCTATTTACTTTTCACAATATGTCTGTCGAACGAACTTCGTTTCTGTGTCTAGTGCCATATAGCGAGGGTATCACTATCCCTCGGGCAAATTTAGTTTAAATACATTCGGCCATAATGCTCAACATTATGCATTTGTTAAATCTTGGTATAAATAATGATGCTTGCTCTTTTAGACGCCTTACATGATCGCGATAACGTCTACCGTTGCCGTCGTGTGTGCTAGATTATTGAAAGGTGTGGTTAACAATAACTCACCACAATAAAGATAGAGCACTTATATCGATAGATCTGCACATTATCCTTTGACCTACAATCTATTTAATAACGTATGTTTTCGTGTGTTAACGCGGATACCTAAATGTTCGTAGTGAAACTTTGGACAGAACCGAATGCAAAATAACATGAAATGACGAGATCATTGTCATTGTGTATTGTTCAATACATACAATATTCGACATAGAATAAGAATATTATATTAACAACAGCATGTTAAACAATAAGCAGCAATTTACAAATGAAACAGTTGAACTAATGAGCAAACATGTGGCGTGTTCTGAGAAAACTGGGCAAAATGCATGTGCGTAAAGTGTCATCCCAGATTAGCCTGTGCAGTCCGCACAGGCTAATCCGGGACGACACTTTCCGCCTAAATTGGATTTTCGCTAAGAAGAAACATCATTTAAAAAAAAAATTCNTATTATACGTGCAGCTTCAAATAAGCATTGCATTTACAAGCAAATATTATACACTCAACAATAGAGCTTATGATACGTTACATGTATTGTGGAAGCTTTCTACATAAAATAATCCCAAAATTATCTCCCTCTCTCCAAAGGGAGAGCATATAGTTCCGCTTTGTCCGTCTGTCCGATTTCTTAGGTTGATGTAATTGAGCTCGAACCATAAAACATATGCAAATGTTGACACGAAACATAGATACAAATTCGATTTTTTCTATAATGCCGTTCAGTTTCCTTAAAAAATCGTTATAAGAAAGAAAACACATAAAGCATGATAACAAAACATATATCATGTCCGAAATAACGTTCCCCTGCATACAATATATACGAAAATAAAGCGAAAAAATATTTAAAGGACATGAACAAATCTCAATCGGTCGCTTAACACATACCCTTTAAGGACCACAATGGAAATATGGGTTTACTCATTTTTGTGTTATCCTTGGTGTTGGTATGTATGTAATGGTATATTTATTTTCATGTATGTTATATTTTATATTTTGTACATGTTGTAAATGCCCTTGTATGCATTCCTTGCCGAAATAAATCTCTCTATCTATCTATCTACCCTTCTCCGTTTATATGCAACGAGAGAGAGGAAATTACAATTAAGGACATTCGAAGCCTAACAGAGGAGACCACAAAAAAGAGCTGAGACCAATATGTTCAAATTAATATAATCGAAAGGAAATTTTACTATAGTTTAAGATTGACCACCAAACGGAGGTAGATCACGACTTGGTCGACCAGTTGGTTGGGAATTCGACTGGATTTATTAAACGCAACTCTACTCCTCTTGTGGCAAGAGGGGTGACCACTGTCACGACTTTAACACCCAAGGGAACTAACCATATAATGTAGATTTAAATTATAAAATAAACCACCGCTATGTTAAACAAGATCACGACTTGGCCACCGCGATCATTGAGTGATATAGTCTGCGTTGTTCCTTGGGGTCTGCATTCTCTCGCAGCGCCCTCTCGTATTTCTCCTTGGCCCACGTGAATTCCAGCACGTGACTGGTTCTCTCCATAAACGCGCTCTTCGCTGGCCGATGTCGAACCCGGAACCGCTGTCAGGAAGGAAGGAAAGTGTTTGAGTTTAGTGTAACACTGCGAACTTTAAATTGGTAAAATAAAATGCCTAGCAATATTATGATATTTTATTTTATTTTTTATTTTTTTTTGGGGGGGGGGATGAGTTTACAATTTGAGCTCACTGTTACATAGAACATGCAAATTATTTTCTTACTGTGAAGTTATTGTTTTCGTTATATAAAATATATGTCAGGATCGACGTGTCGTCTGCTAATTAGGTGTTTTATTGTACAAGAAAACACATGGTTACAGAATTCATAATTAATCAGTAAAGTTCATGTTGGATTATAAATGAGTAAAGTTCACAGTTCCACGAAGGTCAAAGTCAATCCACAAAATCACGTTGTATATAGCTCCTTACCGTGAACTGCGCGTTCTTGATCGGATACGGCCCCTTGTCTATGAGCAGATTGCACTCGTGCAGAGGGGGCGGGGACTTTGGAGGGGCCATCTGAAGTCCCCGGATGTCTCGGTCCGTCGCCTTGTCAACCCGGCTTCCGTGGACTGTTTTTAAAAAAATCTAAATATTTTTAACTGAATTTTGACTATTTTCAGTATGTATTAGCTATTAACTGTGCAACAAAATACACAAGGAGGAATGTGCGTAATAAGTTCGAGTATTTTTCACATTCAAATAAAAACATTATCTTGTATGTTTCATATTTTATCTTAAATATATCATACGTAAGTAGTATTAGTAGTATTATATTTATTTGCATGAGTATCAACAGCAACAAATGTGTTACGTAAGTTAACATGTACATGACCAATTGATACTATAACAGGTATACCTTTTTTCGGCAATTTTATAGTCGATTTGTTGATAGTTTCGTGTTTAGGCATATTATTTGAGTTATTGTTACATGAGGACGGGTGTTATTCCCATGCTATTATTTATTATTTACATATCTTTTAAAATCACGTTCATTCCACAATTACAGTTGAACGAGTATACCATGCCGCGTTAATCATACATAAAGATGAATACCGCTACCAAAAAGACTAACACATACAAATGTATATACAATGAAATAGTAATATAATAACATCTTCCAACAAATCTACTTTCTTATATCTGGTTAAATAAATGTATAAAATGAGATAAAACAGAATACAAATTGTGTCGTGTTCTGAGAAAACTGGGCAAAATGCTTGTGCATAAAGTGTCATCCCAGATTAGCCTGTGCAGTCCGCACAGGCTAATCCGGGACGACACTTTCCGCCTTAACTGCATTTTCGCTTAGAAGAGACATCATTTAAACGAACAAATCCATAAAAGCGGAAATTGTCGACCCTGATTAGCCTGTGCGGACTGCACAGGCTAATCTGGGATGACAATTAACGCACAAGCAGTTTGCCCAGTTTTCTCAGAACACGACACAATTGGTCTATGTTACTTAAATGGATGATTACACAAAATACTGAATACCACAAAGTCGACCAAAATCTTCAACTACTACAAGCATAGTGTTGTAATATAATTCTTTAAACTATATGTTTTATACAAAGTTTAATATTAAAATGAGTACACTTTTATGTGTTGATTACTTTCATTAGGTTGTTAAGTTCATGCATTTCTGATAACAACTACTGCTTTGCAAGTGGTTCATAAAAAATGAAATGAAATCTTAACAAAAATAAAAAGTTCTCAACATGAACAGTTTAATGTTTATGTTCCTTTAAACCAATAATGAGTAAAATTAGATGTTAAACGCGTTTGTAAACTAATAAAGTAATGATTCCGATGGTATAAACACGTAATAAGCTTGCCGCATTCCATGTTCACGTGACGTCATTGAACGTAATAACAAATTTAAAATCAAACAAACAAAAATATTTACATGTATTAATTTCAATTACCTTATATAACATGATTTTGCAATTGTAATAAATTTTACTTAACCCTGTTTGTCTTTATTTTGAGTTATAATATATGAGTCTAGACGCTAAACGACGTCAAACGCGCGTGCTTTCTACGCACGTAACGGAGGGAATCACCAAAATGCTATCAACATGACTTGGTATTGCCTTTATTGAGACATCCCGACAATTTACATACACACCTTGCCTGAGAAGATGTTCATATACTGAATATGAAGAAACATGATATTGTTATACACTGTAGCCATTTTGAATACACATCGATCAAACACATCGATATCAAAGACAGGGTTATGAAACCTTGCCAATACCAATTTACGTTGTTTTTCATATTTAAGTTATAAATAAATGATTCAATATAAATTCAGTGTCCGTGTTCGACAGATTGAGTGACATTAAATTTATTAAAAAAACAACAACATTACAAATCAACTATTTTAATATTTATTTATTTTTTATAATTGTAATATACATGTACACGAAAAAAACAATTTTCAGATGACGGAAATCATGTACCGCATCAGATGCAAAGTGATGTTCGGTACATTTAAGCATCGCTCTGGGAAAACCGGACTTAATGCATGTGCGTAAAGTGTCGTCCCAGATAAGCCTGTGCAGTCCGCACAGGCTATTCAGGGGCTACATTTTCTGCTTTTATAGAATTGTTTGCTTAAACGAAGTCTTTTCTAAACGAAAATCCAGTTAAGGCGGAAAGTGTCGTCCCTGATTAGCCTTTGCGGCTGCACAGGCTATTATGGGACGAAACTTTTCGTACAAACATTAAGCCCTGTTTTACAGACCGATGCGGATTTAAGAAAACCTGCGGGCCATCATACGAGCCTTTCTACTTACTGGTATTGAGTCTGTCTGTATGGAACTTGATATTAAAGGGATCTTTTTCCGTCTTTTGTAAGAATTCCGGTAAACCAAGGGTTTTCAATCGAGGATACTGGAATAAATAGGTGGTCGACATAAAATATATCTACATGTACGTATATCAGCTAAGAAGCAAAATGATCCAAATATAAAACGCAACTAGGACCGCGACGATTGTTACTATGGTAACACACTATTATGATATACCTGTGCCCGATACAGAGACATTTTTATTAACAACTTACGTCACTAGAAGTTGATGTCTTGATATTCGTTATCAAACACACTATTAACCTAATCACAGACAGGAACATTGACATTGTATTTTCTTAACCGACAATAGTGCATCGATTGATTAATGATTATAATAATAGTGTACATGTCGTACTTACTCCTCGAAAGTCATGCGGCATTGGGTCATTGAACTCCCCTGGCGCGTTCATCCCTTCTGCTACAAACTTCTTTTTCGCCGTGAAAGGCCGGTCTACATGGAACAGTGTAACCAACCCGCGGTAGTGCTCCTTCTTGGGTTGCAACAGATGCGGGATGACCTTGGTTCGATCCCGCTTTACGGTCTCCCGCTGACCCGGAATGGTCCCGTAAAGCCATGGACGCTGAGATTCTCGGGAATTGCGTTTCGGGGGCCTCGGTGCGAACTTCTGCGGCCGAAAGTCGGGAGGTGGGCGCGTCCATATGTCTTCCTCTTTCGCGGGCTCGTGCTTGTTGAAGTTCTCGCTCCGTATTTGGATGAGCGACTCGTTGGCGTCGTAGTTTGTCTTGGAGTTGAAGCCGAACGGTATGGCGCCCACTGACGACGAGCTGCCAGACGGGCAGGGGGAAGAGAAATCGAGAAAGTCCAGTTGACTCATGGTTGGTGTTTGATTGGTACTCTTGTATAATTAGCAGCGCTGGTGTATGTTATAACTCTCATACATGCGTGTGTGTTGCAAACTGTCCATTTGGAGTTCAAGTATCTGAAAGCGAAACGATATTTACATATAAAGTAGTAACACTTCAGTAATTTGATAATCACTTGAAAATATAACGTCATATTAAAGACAGATAGTCTGCAAGCAGGTACATGTACTTGTAATATATGTGGGTAATGCGGAGCATAAAACCCAAAGTGACACTATTCGGAAAACATACATATAAATTACAGTATACAAGTTGAATAAACAGATTTAGCAAACGCAAATATACGCTGGGCTGATCCACTATGGCTTCTCCTTTATTCCTTCACGACGTTAATAACGTGTACGTGCTAATTACAAAACGCCTCGCCGTTCTTTTCATATCCGTTAAAATGTAATTTACAGAGTTCATGTATCAATCAACACACACCTATTTGTGAAGATGAATAGAAGAAAATGTACCCACCGAGATTTAAAGAGCTCATTTCAAACATTCACCAATATGTTCAACTATTAACAAACAAGACAGTATTTAACAAATATTTATTTTTCAGTAACCATTCCTCTAAGTCCGATAATGCGGCTTAAATCAGTAAAGCGATCCGGTAGAGAATCGCATACAGGTGCATATCAAGTACTTCGGCAAACATTCGTACGCGTTCAATTAAATGTTTTGATAAAGTTGCACTTAGCTGTCAGAATTCCGTGCCGAATCATAAGCGATTGACGCGAATGTCTACCATAACTAAAATTTAAAACGAGAATTTATCATAACTGTAAGAGGTGTTTTAATCTGAAAGCAAATACTTACATTCACATTATTAGTATGGCAAGCGGTTCGTCGCATAATCCCAAGAAACTAGGTTTCTCATGAGAACCTAGGTTCTCAGAATGAGAACCTATGTTCTCAGAATTAAAACCTAGGTTCTCATGAGAACTATGGTTCCCTAATGAAATCTTGGGTTCTCATGAAAACCTAGGTTATCAGAGAGAACGACGCGAAAAGCTTTCGAGAACCTAGGTTCTTGTGAAAACCTTGGATATCAATGAGAACTTAAGTTCTCAGAATGAAAACCTAAGTTCTCATGAAAACCTAGTTTCTCATGAGAATCTAAGTTCTATGTGTCTATGAGAACCTAGGTTCTCATGAAAAACCTAGTTTCTCATGAGAACCTAGGTTCTCTAGCGTAAACCAAGGTTTTCAAATGAGAACCTAGGTTCTCATGAGAAACTAGGTTTCTAATTGAGAACCTAGGTTCTCAAAACCTAGGTTCTCATTTGAAAACTTGGGTTCTTGAAGCTATGTGCAATCTTCAAGCGATAACCTAGGTTCTCATTCTGAGAACCTAGGTTCTCATTCTGAGAACCTAGGTTCTCATGAGAAACCTAGTTTCTTGGGATAATGCGTCAAACCGCTTGCCATATATTAGTGAGAGCTTTTAAGTTTGTAGACACCGATGTAGATAACTTCCCAATGCCGATGTATATCCGAATAAACTTGATCACAATTAACAAAATATAGTTTTTTTTAACGGGTAAAATAATACGTTGAAAAACAATGTGTAATCAATTCGAAGTCTAGTAAGTAAAAAATAAAACCAAACATAAACACTATGGATTGAAATCCGATCTGTTTCTTTTGCAAAGCATTAGATGAATTTGAAGAGTAAGTCAATAATCGAACGCTTTAATTCCGTTTTAAAAGTTACCGATGGACTTCAACAATATTGAATTTAAAGTCTAGACGGGATTGCAGTAACCGCCAGTATGTTGTATTAAACGTCAAATGCGCAGCCGCACTCACATTGTTCCAATCTATCATGACTTCGATTAGATATGCAAACATTTAGTTCAAATACTGATAAGGTTAGTTATTCTGGGAAATCAATATTTTGAATTTAACCCATTTATGCCTAGCGTCTAGAAAAAAGGCCTTGGCAAACAGCGTAGACCCAGATGAGACGCCGCATAATGCGGCGTCTCATCAGGGTCTGCGCTGTTTGCTAAAAGGAATTTCTGTAAGAAATATTCTAAATATAGAAATAAATATACTAGACATCCCTAATTTTGGAAATAAATTGATCCAATTTAGAAGAATGGGAGAGTCCACTAGGCATAAATGGGTTAAGTTGTTATTCTCTTCAATCGAAGCTGTACATATTGTCGTTCCGTTATATCTAAATAATCGAAAACAGGTCGTGTATATCTACCTTTTATTATAATGTTTTCGTTTAATGTCGTTTAAATGCATTTACAAATGCATACCGGTACATTATATGTGTCGTGTTCAGAGAAAACTGGGCATAATGCTTGTGCGTAAATTGTCATCCCAGATTAGCCTGTGCAGTCCGCACAGGCTAATCAGGGACGACAATTTCCGCTTTTATGGCATTTTTCGTTTAAATTATGTACACATGCATTATGCCCAGTTTTCTCAGAACACGACACATATTTTCAAAAAAGTGATGTCTCCCCGTACGAAACCTTTCATGTGCCATACCTCAGATGTGCTGAATGATCATTAAAACTACATTGTGATCGAAAAAGGACATACAAGTTAATTTAAACATTTAACCCATTTATGCCCAGTGGACTCTCCCATCCTTCTAAATTGGATCAATTTATTTCCAACATAGGGATGTCTAGTATATTTATTTTCATATTTAGAATATTTCTTACAGAAATTCCTTTAAGCAAACAGCGCAGACCCTGATGAGACGCCGCATCATGCGGCGTCTCATCTGGGTCTACGCTGTTTGCCAAGGCCTTTTTTCTAGACGCTAGGCATAAATGGGTTAAACATAGTTAATTCCATTTTCTTTTTTACGTAAACGTTATTTATTATCAAGCTATTGCCTTGGCCAATTAGTTCGAGCACAATGCACTGTTACAGACAATATCCAAGGACACTTATTAAAAAATAATTGTATGTGACATTGGAAATACTATTGACTAAAACTAATTTGTATGTGACATTGGAAATAATATTGACTATACTTGGGCTTAAACTGGCAAAGATACAAAAAATAGAGACAACAAATTACTTTTTTTAATTGAATTACGACTTCATCTCGACTGCCTGCAAATACAATCTAAAGAACTCATGCAATAAAGACTCGTTGTTTAGTATTTTTCTTATTCTAAAAAGACGACTCCAATGTATAACAATTGTTTACATGTATATTTATTACTTTTTCGAATTTATATACATTATAGGTTACCAAAACGGAAATATTATACCCTATCCTGTCATAAACGTGTCCGTGTAATCACTAATAGCCCACCATTTGAATCGGATATACATCTGATTATCTGTTCATAAATCACAATATTGAGACATTTAAACGACACTCTGAAACAAAACGATCGCGTGTTTATTAAACACTTGTAAGCCAAAACATTGATCTATTGAAATAAAATAGGATAAATTCAAAATATATACAAAATCAACTTACCGATCAGTCAATTTCCACAAAGTTTAAATCACCATAATGTTGGATACATTTTAGTAACCATTCAAATTTAATTCGCTACAAACATTAAAGTCAAAACACTTCTGAAAACTGCGAGTAAATTTTTAATTCCTTTATAGTCTAATTACATGTAACAGTAATAGTGTAAATAGTTGCCAAGTCGTACTGCGCGTGCGCGAACAGTAGCCGAGATATAAATTGCCTTTTATGAATAGGCTAATTCTTATTGAAATGTTTTCAATTCATTCCGAAGATTAATTTTCAAAAGGCATATTATCGGACGAGATTGTATAGGTTATCGAAAGAATGTGCTTTACAGCGGCGCGTCAATACATGGGCAAAAACTGAAGGTTAATGCGATTGGCTTTCCTATTCAGGGGAAACTAATGTTGGTGATAGTGTGAGAAAGCACGAGCACTCGTTAATTCAGCCGCGCTCTGGGAAAACTGGGCTTACTGCATGTGCGGACGACACTTTCCGCTTATATGCTATTTTTCGTTTAAAGGAAGTCTCTTATTAGCGAAAATCCAGTTTTGGAAAGTGTCGTCCCAGATTAGCTTATGCCGATTGCACAGGGTAATCTAGGACGACAATTTACGCACATGCAAACACGATAGTTTTGTTGTGAATTAAATGACAACACGATAGTTTTAGGAGGCAATATATTTGCACTAACCAATATAATCAAAACACAAAAGTATTACTTAATTGATCACACCAAATTGGGAATCAAGTGCGATCATTGGCGTCATTCGGTCATTTAAATGCGAATGAAAATCTGATAATTGTTTTATTTCAACGAAATGCTGCGAGGTACGATCGTTGATTTTCATTTAACTGCTTTACCTCCTTTAAAGACAGTATTGTAATGTACTATATGGTAAAGTTATACATTTTGAAGTAAACAATAGAAAACACGTTCCGTCCGATTGTGGTAGAATATCATATCAAACAAGTGACAGGCGACCAATAAAGGCGCTCTCATTAAGTGCCATATTGGCATAACCGTATGAATCCGTAAAACGACTGTTTTGGAAAGAGTAAGAATGCAGAAACAATTATTCTCCATGTGACAAAATAAAATGCAAAAACCAACAAACGTTCGTGAAAATAACATTTATTTTATCTTTATCCCAAGCAATGAACAAAGTGCATACGCTCTGAACTGCACAGCAATGTCAATAAATAAGGCAAATTGCAGAAAATATCACAGTTGCTATAGATGCATCACACAGCAATAACATAATAGGACGGAAGCGAAATATCACCTCTTTAATTATTTGATTAAACATATATAATGTTCTTAAATCCATTTTTCATATGTTGCAAATTATATTTAAAATCAACAGTATGCATATATAATTCTATAAGGCTAATAATAAGAGTAAAATGTTTATGATTTGTTCAAAGCCTTTTGGAATGCAAAAACAACCTTAATATTAAAGTTGTATTGCGAGAAAATTAAAATGATTTTGTTAAAAAACAAATAATGCAAATTCCTTTTAAATATATTTATACTTGCCTAATACATCCTATCATAGTGCTTATCAAAGAAATAAGCAACAATCAAAACAGGGACATCATACCTTTTTATTTAGTATTTATTACTTTACATGTATATGAATATGAAATTAATAATGAGTCCCAACTATAGTCATGTTACCGTGTCAGTTTCAAACACATGTGCAGACTTAGCAATATTCGGTGTTATGCAGGTTTTTGTAAGGCACCTTTGTTGTGACTTTTAAAACATGCTTCATATTTTATGAAACATAAACTAAGATAGTTAACAATTGCACATTTGTTTTAAGGACAAAATTATGTATGTGTATGTGTAAGCAAACTTGCATGTTAAATTCAATTAACATGAATAAGTAATACTGGATATAAAAAATCTGAACAACATTGAGCAATTGAACAACAAGTAGTAACATATATATTTAAACATTTTATAAAACATCATTAAACAATATTTAAATTTAACCCCCCTATGGTTCAACATATGCCACTGTAAAATACTGAACAAATAATGCATACTGAAATATTCATATCACAGATCAAACTATCACAAAATACCAGTAAAAACATGACCACATAATTCTTCATCAAAGAATAATCATATACCTTTTTACCAGTGCATTTATTGTACAATCACCTGTAGCACATACCAAAACTGAATAAAAACACACAAATAAACTAACACCAAATTACATGAATCAAACAAATGAATACACTGATGATATCAATAATAATTTTCTTACAAGAAGAACATTTTGTTTGACAATCAGAGGACACCAGTTTCTTCCTAAGGCCAAAAAAAANATTAAATATAATTGAACCTTGCTCTGTGAAAAGGGGGTTTAATGCATGGGCGTAAAGTATTGTCCCATATAAGCCTGTGCAGTCCGCACAGGCTAATTAGGGACAACACTTTCCGTATAAACTGGATTTCTTCTAAGAAGAGACTTCCCTTAAACGAAAAATATCATAAAAGTGGAAAGTGTCGTCCCTGATTAGCCTGTGCGGACTGCACAGGCTTATATGGGATGATATTTTACGCACATTCATTAAACCCTTGTTTCTCAGAGCGCTACTAAATTATAATTTCTATCCTAATAAATCCCTCAGTGTGACATCGGAGCATGCATTCCCTTCCAGGCTGAAGTCGTTTCTCCTGCGCTCGTTTTCAAAGCGTCGCTGGCGGGCAGCCATGTGGTTGGCTCCTCTCTGGGGGCGTGGGGGGAGCCCGTTGACAGGGGCCTTGTTGGACAGTGGGGCCTGGCTCCTGGGATGGTTGCCAAGATACAGGTCTGTAAAAAGCTGGAAATGCAGGGAACAATGATTTCTTTGTACCAGTAAACTACGTAAAGTTTCAAATAAAAACAGAATATTTCTATGAACTTTTCATCAGTGTTTTTTGTAAAAATATAAATGGAAATGTATCCCAAATAAAACCCAAGAATTTAAGCAGAAGAGCATAATAATAAAATAAATAAGATAAAGATTCACAAAAATCTACCGGGAACAAACAATTATGAATACAATAGGGCCGTAATCCCTCTGCTCTCACCTGAGACTTCGGGGAACTGAATTATCCTGAGCAGCTTTCGTGATGTTTATCAAACCATTTTCGAACTTGGCAGAGGTATCATGAGAACAAATGATCTGAGTAAGTTTCATGAATATTTGACAAAAAATTTGACTAACAGAGTATTAACAATGTGTAACTTTATCTACATACGGAAACTTGCACCCCCCCGTGGCCATGTTAAACCGACTGCAACCCTTTTCAAACTTGGCAGAGATATATTTTTTTAAAGTTTCCCCCAGGGTCAGGCCGATTTCGATCTCAGTGGAATGATTTTAACAAACTTGGTAGAGAACCACCATACAATCTTACATGCCAAATACCAAACCTCTGGGTCTTGCAATTTCAGAGGAGATTTGTCAAGTTTTAACTATATCATATATAAATGTAAGGAAAACAAGTCATCCGCAGGGCAAGGCCAATAAGGGCCCCAGGGACATGATTTAAACAAACTTGGTATAGGACAACCATACAATATTACATGCAAAATACCAAACCTCTGGGCCTTGCAGTTTTAGAAGAGTTTTTGTTTAAAGTTTCACTATAGACATATAAAGGAGAGAAGTAACCCCCATGGTGGGGCCAATTTCGATCCCAGGGGCATGATTTTCACAAACTTGGTATAGGACACCCGTACAACATTACATGCCAGGTATTACACCTCTGAGCCTTATGGTTTTAGATAAGAAGGTTATTAAGTCATTTTGCTATATAAGACAAAATAACTCATGTGAACCCGGGAGGGTGGGCATTTATGACTTAAGGGGCATGACTTGAACAAATTTAGTAGAGGACTACTAGACAATGTTACACGCCAAACTTGAAGAACTCACCCTTGTGGGTAAAGCGACGAAGACTTTTTAAAGTTTTACTTTTTTTAATTTAAAAAATATATTTTTGGTTCTGGTGAAGTACATATGCAAGGGACCGAAACAATTTGAGCAATTTTGAACTTCCCGTAAAGTTTCAGTAAAATTTGCCAAGCGGTTCAGGAAGAAAAGTTTTTAGATGCAAACATAAACACAATTACTCCAGCACGCACTGATGGACAAAAAAAAACCAACATGGTATCTAAAATCTCCCCATGAGCACTATGTGATCAGGTTAGCAAATGAAGTTTATCTGTCAAAGATTGTATATAATACCGTCAAGCGTTCCAGTAGATGTTCTCCTTCTTTTGGTATCTGTCCCGATACTGGCTGACCCCTATCCCTGCTATTGCTTCGGTTACGGGCGACACTTGACCCCTGGTTCCAGCCTCTCTGGGCGGCGCGACCTCTCTCTAGCAGGGTGAACGGAAAGTTGTATGAGAATGAAAGAGCTGTCTCCATGGCAACAGCGTAGGTGTCGCACAATGAGTGTAGACGATACATGCAGACGATACATGTAGATACTCAAGGATTATGCGGCAGACGGTTCCATGGGAGGTGTAGATGGTAATCGCAGGTTATTCAGAGGTTGTACAATACATGCAGGTGGGTGGGTTAGCAAACCGAGGTGGGGAGGTTAGCAGCAGGGCAAAAGCAGGTGGGTTAAACAGAATGGAAAAGAACAAAAACCAATCAACACTAAACAAATATTATAAAAACAACTTCAATGAAATGCAACTTATATAAATAGAAAATCATTTAGAGAATATGTTCAAATAAATATAAAATAGATTACAAAATTAAAATCTAAACAAAACAATTATTTATATACTACAATAATTCAACCAAAAATATGTCAAACAGTCAACTAGCGTTATGCAAATTAAACTGATGACATTAAAACTTCATACATGATTTATTTATTTATGAAGAAAGTGATGACCTGCAATTCTATGCAGATAACTTTTACCATAAATACGCAGGGATGAGGAAATAACAAAATTGTGACTTATCCATGAACATGTCCATTACAAAACTTCACTTGTCCGCAAGTAATAGTCATAAGTCTAATCAGAGCAGTTTTTATTCAATGCTTTCCTTATTCATTTTTAGTACATAATAACTACAACACAATATATTATTAAAAAGTAAAATTATATTTAATTATAATATAACCATATACTTTAATACTTTGATGTCATTTTTTAAAACCTTGGAATAGAAAAATTGTCTTGGACAAGCAGATCAGGACAAAATTTCCTAGTCCAACAGTAAAATAGAAATGAGTGACAGACACTGATGACCCCATAATTGTGTCATGTTCTGAGAAAACTGGGAGAAATGCTTGTGCATAAATTGTCATCTCAGATTAGCCTGTGCAGTCCGCACAGGCTAATCAGGGACGACAATTTCCGCTTTTATGGAATTTTTCGTTTAAATGATGTCTCTTCTTAGCGAAAATCCTGTTAGGCGGAAAGTGTCGTCCAGGATTAGCCTGTGCGGACTGCACAGGCTAATCTGGGATGACACTTTACGCACAAGCAGTTTGCCCAGTTTTCTCAGAACATGACACAATTCATGTTTGGACACAGGGATATCCACTACATATTCTACAGTGGACAAAAAAAGACAACAGGCCATAGTTTGGCCAAAACTTGTCTTAGCCCAAATTCCTTTCTTTATGATCAACTGCACTTTCATTCATTCAGGTGTGTAAGGTTGAGTCAAAGCCATCAAGCAGTTAAAGAGGGTTAGAATACACACAATTTTGGGACCATTGGGGATATTCTGTAGATAAAATCGGTCAAAACTAGTCAAAGAAAAAATTCTTTTCTTCATGATCATCTACACATGAACGTCAATCAGCCATGAAAGTTTGAGTAAAATCTGGCATGCAGTTAAGAGAAGTTGAGTACATTTAGGTACACACAGTTTTGGTGTTTATCTATAATAAAGCAGAAAACAGGCATAGGGCCATGATTCTGCCAAAACTGGTCGCAGCCAAAATGCCTTCCTTTAGAATTAACTACACATAAAGTTCATTCACCTATGTTAAATTGAGCAGGATCCCTCCAGTCATTATGGATTGTGAAACAAAAAAAGACAAAGTGCCATCATTCAGTCAAAACTCTTCACAGCCAAACATTCCTTACTGTATGATCATCTTCATGTTCAGGTCATTCCCCTGTGAAAGTTTGAGCAAGAGCCACCCAGCCATAAAAAAGGATTTGAAAACAAAAGCTTCCGGACATACATGTACATTGCTTAATGCCTCCCAACCTGTGGGGCATTTAAAACTTGTCATATAAAGCTGGCAAAAGATTTCCATACACCTAAAATAATCAAGTAAAACCAGCTGCATACCTCCATTCACTGAGGCTGGGGCACTGCTGGTTGCGCCGTACTGCCTTCGCTGTGCAGGACCGTCCAGTTGGAACACCACATGGGAGCTGGACCTTTGCTCACTGGAGTTCAAAGTAGAAAACAGGCGGTGCTCTGGTGGAATATCGGAAAACACACTGGCTTCAACTGTTCTCGTGGGACTTAATTCCTGACCACTGTTTTCTGAAAATCGATTTGCAGAATCATGGGTAGATATATCTGGCAGTGCAGTGTATGCGTCCAGTCGTTCCGCATTTGAAAGCAAACTTGCTGTGGCATCATGATGCCTGGTAATCTGCTGGCCAAATACAGACCCGGGATTCTGGGCTCTAAAATTTGGTATCAAAGGGTTGCCATGGAAATTGTTACCATGGTAACCACTATGGTGTGATCTTACGCTGTTCTGATTGGCAGCTACTACGTCCTCAAGTGGGTCAACATTTTCTTGACCTAAAACATATGAAAATGTACCACGTTTAGCTTACAATCCTGATTTAACCTTTATATTTGAAATATAGTAAAAACAGATTGCATCAGAATAATTTGTATATTACAAATATATTTAAAATTAGTAGTAAAAGGATTTTATCATAATTACATGTACCAGGTATTTACGGTTTATACATGTATCTGGTCAGATTGAATGTTATTTGAAGGCAATATCGGTAATTTATTTATGAATACTACAATATCAATGCCATGCAGATTTAACCTTTTTTCCCCAATAAATCTCATTGTCATAAGCTCTAAGAATGTACCTATTTGCAATGATGTGATTGCCGCTGGGGGTTCAGATTCGTATGGCCTTTGACCTCCTGCATTCATCCAATTTACAGCAGCTTCATGTGTCTGTCTGCCACCATACATAGGCTGGACATGGCGGTCTTGTCCACTTCCATCACTGGAATGTTAGAATTGCAAGGTGAAATACATGGTAAGGAAACACCACACTGCATTGGAACATGAACTTTAGCTGTTAACCCTTTGAGCGCTGGAACCGGATTTTGAAGGCTTTTGCAAACAGTTTGGATCCAGANTCAGAAATGACCTCCGAGACAACCCGATCCGCGGAAATCCGCGGATCCGCGGAAAAATCACACCCCTGATATTTGAAATATAGTAAAAACAGATTGCATCAGAATAATTTGTATATTACAAATATATTTAAAATTAGTGGTAAAAGGATTTTATCATAATTACATGTACCAGGTATTTACGGTTTATACATGTACATGTATCTGGTCAGATTGAATGTTATTTGAAGGCAATATCGGTAATTTATTTATGAAAATTAATAAATACTACAATATCAATGCCATGCAGATTTAACCTTTTTTCCCCAATAAATCTCATTGTCATAAGCTCTAAGAATGTACCTATTTGCAATGATGTGATTGCCGCTGGGGGTTCAGATTCGTATGGCCTTTGACCTCCTGCATTCATCCAATTTACAGCAGCTTCATGTGTCTGTCTGCCACCATACATAGGCTGGACATGGCGGTCTTGTCCACCTCCATCACTGGAATGTTAGAATTGCAAGGTGAAATACATGGTAAGGAAACACCACACTACATTGGAACATGAACTTTAGCTGTTAATTCATGGCATCAATGCAATTGAGCCTTGCTCTGGGAAAACAGGACTTAATGGTTGTGCGTAAAGTGTTGTCCCAGCACAGGCTAATCAGGGACGACACTTTCTGCTTTTATGGAAGTCTGTTCTTATTGAAAATCCAGCCTAGGCAGAAAGTATCGTCGGTGATTAGCCTTTGCGGATTGCACAGGCTAATCTGGGAAAACAGTTTACACACAGTTTTCCCTGGAGGAGGCTCATTTGAACTTAAATGTGTGACTGACTGGTTAGGTCTACTTGAGGCTATAAAATGACTTCATTTGCTTGTTCCTGAGTATACTGTAAACAAGGAACTGTTTCTAAACTCTTAAATCTATATGTTTTACTATTGGAACTCACACTTTAATAATAATGTATTATTTGGATTATGGCATTCAAATTTAAATCTTCTATATAGAAGCTAGGTGAATGTGAAGGAAAAAAGACTTACAGTTTACATGCATAACACTAAGTACCTTATTTATTTTTATCACACAATTTCAAACTTAACGAACATTTTCTATTAACATTCCAAACTAACAACGAATTTGTATAGCGAACAATTTACATTATTAAAAAGAAATTACCCATCAGCACCAATTGCAATGCCACTCAGAGAAAAATTGTTTTGAATGGAGTTCAAGACCCTCTCTGTTTCCCTGTCGGACCGTTCACGACCCCTCCTGACCCTAGGGTTGACCCTGGGGGCCCTATCTGCGGCCTGGACACGGGTTTCTGAAAGATCCTGGGCCCGCAAAGCAATCCCCATTCCAGGAATCTCTAAGTTTAACACATGTGGATTTTGAGTCGATGAATCCTGTGAAGGTCTGTGTGCTGATCTGAAACAATAATTGGGAGATATGTTCTAGCCATTGTTTTATTTTGAATGCACAGCAGTTTTTGGTAATTGGAATTAAAGGGGGAAAAAAAAGAAGATAATTAGAGGCCCTCGGTTGCTCACCTGAGACTTAGGGGAACTGAACTGTTCTGAGTAGCTTTTGTTACATTTCCCAAACCATTTTCGAACTTGACCGCAATAACATTAGAACAAATGTTCTGAGCCAGTTTCATGAAGATTTAACAAACAATTAAGACTTCCAGAGTGCCAACAATGATTCACTACATTCATATACACAAGATGAGCACATGCACATGCAATTTATCCTGATTTCTGATACTAACAGCTCATAAAAATGTATAAACGGACATACTGAATACCAAACAAATTTCAGATTAAATTGTTCATGTTTTCACTATGTACATATAAGGAAACAAGTTACCTCCAGGACGGTGCAAATTTTGACCCCATGGGCATGATTTGAACAAACTTGGTAGAAGACCACCATTACAAGTTTATATCCAAAATAGCAAACCTCTAGGCCTTGCAGTTTTAGAGGAGATATTTGAAAGTGTTCACTATATACATATAAGTGAAACAGGAGAATACCAATCAATGGTACATGCTAAATATCAAACCAATGTGCCTTGAAGTTTCAGAAGTGAAGTTTTCACTTTATACATATAAGGGAAACAAGACTTCCCCATAATAGGGCCAATTTTTACCACAGGGCAATGATTTGAAAAAACTTGGTAGAGGATCACCATAGGATGTTACATGCCAAATATAACAACTCCTGGCCAAGTCGTTTAAGAGAAGATTTGTTAAGTAATTTTGGTATTTAAGTCATTATATAGGGTGTTCCCATTTTTAACCCCAGGGGCATCACTTGAACAAACTTACTAGAGGACCACTTGATGATGCTACAAACCAAATACTAAAGCCAGCTATATATAGCTCTGGTGTTCTTCCATTGCAATGGAACGGACAAATTTAAACAACTTTAAAAGATGGTAACCATCTGATTATGCCTTTGAAGTTTAACTAAAATCTGCCAAATGTTTCAGACAAAGTTGTTAGAAGAACACGACTGACTAACGACATACAACATGGTATCCTAAACACTTGCATAATATTTATTATTTTATTAATTTTGTTTAAATGTATGTAGTAAAAACTTTTTAAGGTTTTTGTTGACAGTTAAATTTGACAGAAGAAAGCCAATTTGTTTATTTCTTGATTGACAGTTGAAATAAAAAACTGCATGAATATCCATTACTAAATCTTTTCCAAGTTAACCAAGTGATTTCATACTTGCGTTTGGTTCGAGTGTTTTCTCCGTCTAGTTGAGCAGCAAACCTGTCCCAGACCACCTGTCCGTCTATTGGACACGTGGGCTTGGAGTGCAGCAACCAGTTGTCTATACAGTCCTTGTGGAACTATATATTAACGTACGCAAGAAATGATAGGATTAACAAGGAATTCAATAAACATTGAATTTTATTATTCCTTCTAAACAGTTGTGTGTATTTAAAACATTAATGAAACATCGATTTGAGTAAGATTTTTACAACTAGCATTAAAATATAAAACTATGAATCTAGAGTCTGCAGATTTGTTTCTCAACATACATGTATTTAATTATGACATGTTACATCGTTGTATTAAAGCAACACTAAAATCAATGTTCCTCACGACACAAGAACACTAACATGGTACCATTTTAGTGTTTGTGTGCCGATATGGATATATATAGTCGCGGGAAATTAAAATGGAATTAATTGTGACACGAATAATAAAAAACAAGCATTTTATATCTACAAACATCCATGTTACCAGAAAACATCTCTTTTTGAAATTTTGGCTTTTGCTATAAGGAACATTGATTTTGTATTGGGTAACTTTATTTTACAAAATACTTAAAGAATTTTCCATTGATTTTTTAGTATTAATGTTACTTTAAAGGAGACCAAAAAATCATGTTTAAATCCACACAAAAATGTTTATGGATAATTTTTCTATTTGACCTAAAACTGACAGAATATGTATTATAAACTGACCCTATGTTCTGCCACTAATAATTCCACCTACTCTCCCAACTATTCTTAAAAGGAACAATGCCCATTCATTGAATATCACAACAGGTGCTAATTGCTCGTTTGTATATATCATATATAACATAAAGTGCTATTGTTTGTTTAAAATAATGTTACCACTAACACATGGTTTCCATTCATTGGAAGTGTGATTACTGCATAGTGACAAATAATCATTTGTTTAACTCTTTCAGTGCTGGAACCGAATCTTGAAGGACTTTGCAAACAGTTTGGATCCAGATGAGACGCCACAGAACGTGGCGTCTCATCAGGATCCAAACTGTTTGCTATTCTGATAGTATTCTTTGAAAAAAAATGAAGAAAATGCTAATTTTAGAAATTCAGCAGACAACATTTTAGCAGACAAAAAATTTCCCAGCATGCAAAGGGTTATGATTGACATATGCAGAAGCAAGCTATGTTCAAGGGCAAATAACTCAGGAATGTTTGGACCACTGTGGATGGAAAAGTGTCTTGCCCATCTATACTTCATGGTGATGACATATTTGAAATTTTAATTTAAAAGCTTGAGAAATAAGGAAGAAGCTCGCTCTAAAAACGTCTATGTTATTTATTACCCAGGAATGTTTGTATTGTTGGGAATAAAAGTGTCTTGCTTCATGGTGATGACATATTTCAAGTTTCAAGTCAATTGCTTGTTTAATTAGGACATATTTCACTTCACAAACTTAGAACATGTTATGCAGACAGAGCAACAGACGGACTGACCTACCTATCAACAAGCCGATAAACTGACTCTTATATTCCCTGCAGCGGTTGAAAGATATTTAAAATGCACAACAAGACACATCTTTCTAAGTGTTTCACTTCCTACCTTGTGTTTGCAGCGAGGCAGTTTGCGCACAAACTGTCCAACCTGGTAGGCATGTAGACAGATACGACACTGGACCCCTGGCTGTAACAACTGACCCGTGCCTCGAACCTTCTCCAGGGGAAAACTGTTCACAACATCCTCCGGGATGTCGCTGCCTAAGGGGCCTGCATTGCTAAATAATTAGGGGATAAAATGGTGTTTGAGTATGTGGCTGGAATCTGGTATAGTGAATACCTATGCAATTATTCCATGACCTGCAACTTGTTTTCTATATACAAAGAATTCTGCAACAAACCATGGCCGAGTCTAATGTTGTGAAAGTAGCTCAGGGAATTCCAAGAAATTGTTCAGTAAAATGCATGAGCTGAAACACACAATCTATCACACTTTTGACAAACAAATACTTTTTGCATCATGAAGCGAAGTTAAACCAAAGTTGTTGGGCAATTGTTGGATTTAAGTCTACAAAGATATGTTTATGTGCATTTCATTTGGCATTTATTTTGCATTTATAGGCAAAATAGCTTCTCTGAGTTTAACAATTCCTATGAAGTCACTTGGATTTTTTACTCGGTGTTTATGAATGATGCTGAAAAAGCTGTAAAACTTACGCGTCCAACTGAGTCAGGAGATCATAGTCATTCTCTGATATCTCCCTGTTCACGAGGTCGTCTACAACGGCCTGTGGTAGCACAGCGCCATATGCTCTGCCGGCAGCCGTCCAACGCTGGTTCCGCTTCTATATGAATAGCATAAACATTAAATGTCTTTATAGGTTATCAGTCACTTTCCTAAATAAAAACACTAGCAAAAGAATATCCATAATGTTTCATGCAGTCTGCACAGGCTAATCAGGGACAACACTTTCCGTCTAAACTCGGTTTTTGTTTAGAAAAGACTTCCTCTAAACGAAAAATGCCATCAATGCGGAAAGCACCCCCTGATTAGCGACTGCATAGGCTTATCTGGGAAGACACTTTGAGCATATGCATTAAGCCCCATTTTCCCAAAGCCAGATTCATATGTATTTTATAATCTTGTAATTCAAAATCTATAGACACTATATCTTGGTTGTGCCACAGACATTAGCACAGAAAAGTACAAATTGCAAAGGTGAAAAAGTTTACCTAAAGTTCATATACTCACATGTCTGTACTGAAAGGCATGCTGTGTGTGAATGGGTGTGTTAAAACACGACTGACAAAGGTGGAAATCAGTGCAGCTACTGCATCTGAAACAGTTGGAAATGTGGAAGGCTATAACATACACAAATCTGACATCTTTATAGATGATTGATACTAAAACATGTATGAATATTAAAGGAGTTTAGAGTTTCAGATTTGGAAATATTATGAAGTATGCCTTTCAACATCTGTACAGGAACTAAAGTGTTACACAAGCAAATTCGTTGAATTATTATCCGCGCCAAATAAATTTTGTTAAAGGATGGGTTCAAATCCCTTGATGTTTGGTAGAATCCTAACAAAATATGGCATATTTAATCAAAATGTGTAACATTTGACCTCAGTGTGTGACCTTGACCTGAGTCTAACCTGTGACACACAGCCCGATAAAGGAGAACAATTGTAGAAAGTTATTACAGAATCCCTTAATGCATAGTAAAGTAACTGTTAAATTATGAATAATTCATCAAATTTGTTATATTTGACCTCAATGTGTTACCTTGACCTTGCCTCTAGGGTTATGGGTCTTGCATGTTACTCAATCCCAGATGATTTAGAATGTATTTCTTTTGATCTTGCAGACAAGGATAACCCATGAAAGTGCAAGCACTTATTTCCAATGGGGTCCTTTGGTTTTTGCTGAAGAGACAGCAAGCGGAAGAGACAGTATTGAGATATAAAGAATCCGGGTGCGATACCCTAGCTGTTTGCGAATAGATCCCTTGGTTCTTTTACGTGCTCAGTGTATAGCACTGATACACGCGAGAGTTACCTGGGTTTCATACCAGTACATCTCTAGTTGGGTGGAAAACACTTGAAGCATTTCTGAAATTTCCAGAGCCCCAGCCAGGAATCGAGCCGGGGACCTCTGGAATGGTAGACTAGTGTGTTACCACTCGACTACCGCACCACCCCAGAATAACTGTGGTAAGTTGCATGGATGAGGCTCATACGTTATTGGAGATACAGCTCAAGACAGGACAAATCTTATACAAAAAGGGTATTTTCAAGAAAAAAAGGGCCATAATTTTTTATTGACAAATGGCTTGCATCCCAATTTTATGTGCGTCATCCTCTTATCCATATAAACACTGCTATCATAGTTCAATAAAATCAGTTTTCAGATGTGGCTCTGGACACAAAAGTATAGGACAGAGGACAGAAGGGCAGACAGACGGATGGACAATGCCAAAATTATATCCCTTTGCCTATGGCGGGGATAAAAAATAATATTACCAGAATGTTTATGCCATAAACAAAAATGAACACACCCGAATTGAAACCCAGGTTCTTTAGTTTAAATGGCTAACACCTTCATCCCTTAGCCATACAGAAGTTTGATAATTCAGCTTGTTTATAATTTTTAGGTCATATTACAAATATTTACAAAAAATATACATTAGAGTTCCACTTCGAGAAAACAGGGTTAAATGTGCGTAAAGTGTTGTCCCAAATTAGCCTGTGCAGTCCACACAGGCTAATCAGGGACGAAACTTTCCGCTTTTATGATATTTTTGGTTAATGAAAGTCTCTTCTTAGCAAAAATCCAGTTTAGGCTGAAAGTGTCGTTCCTGGGACAACACTTTACACACTTGCATAAAACGCCCTTTTAACAGAGAGAAGCTAATTTATTATATTACCTGTAGCATTTTCCTTCTATGGGTGAGACCCTGCAGCTCTGACATGTGGTGCCCAGGTGCCGGTCCATCCTGCCCCCTTGCTGCACACCCTCCGCATTTCGGTTCTCGTACTTGAGCATCTCAAATGGACCAAAGTCCTCCCGGCAGAACGGACACTTCACAGTCGTCTCCCCTTGTGACTTCTGGTGCTCTGCCCAGATTTTCATGCATTTGATGTGAATGCTGTTTCCACATCCGAATCTGCCAGGCAAAATGAAATGTTGCATTATTTGTAGTAGTTATGTCATTGCCATAAACTTGTTATACCAACAAAAGCAAGTTTGTGTTTCTTTGTTGTGTTTTAAACTTATTCTGTTTTGCAAGAGGATGGGGGCATGCAGCATAAAAATGTTGCACTCTTTCACTTATATAAAATTAAATACTTAAGTATAACATTTGTTTTTTGTCCTTAAACAAATGACCAAAATCTTTATAATCGTAACAGTCAATTGGGCATATTATGCCATATATATACTGATATTTGGTAACTTATACTATCTACATTACATTTTGCCTCAAGCTTATTTGATAAAGCTACATCCATAATCCTGCCCAGTGCATCAGTCCTACACAACTCTTACTTGCAGTAGGTGACAGGCAGTCGCTTCTTTAACAGCTCATCCTGACATATCGGGCACACATCATCTTCGGCGACGTCTCGTTGTGGAATGACCTCCCTTGCATCACTGTCCGATGACATGGGGCGTCGCCAGCGGGCTACGGCAGTTGACACCTTTTTTCTCATTTGCTGCGTGAAACCTCTGAGGATCTCGTTTATTTCTCTCTCAACCAATCCTTTTTGCCAGGATACTGGTAAACAAAAAAATAAGAAATCTGTTTTTACAGCAATACATATATATTCTCTGTTTTCTTCATCAAATGAACTAAAGGTATAGTTCAATTTTGTTGGAAAAAATTTCATCTCTTATACGCAATATTTAAAACAATTCTTGTGTGTTTGTTAAACTCATTTTATAATATTCTTTTTCACTGTATACATCAAAATGCATGGACATGAAAATAAATATGACATAATAATATATAAGTTAAACTAGATGTTCATTTAGAAATTCACTTGAAGACATTGAAAGTATTATAAAGGCTGATAATTAATATAAAAGAAGGTAATTTTGTGTGCTTTTTAAAGTTATTTATCTATTAAAATAATAATAACATATACAGTTTACTAGAAATTGTTATAGAACATAATCCTTGTAGTTGATTATGAATACAGAAATTATGAATACATGAAGCATGGCCCTGATAAATATGAGCTGTGTTCTGGGAAAATGGGGCTTCAAGAATTGCGTAAATCGTCGTCCTATGTTAGCCTGTTCAGTAAGCACAGGTTAATCAGGGGCCTCACTTTTAGCTTGAATGGAATTTTTCGTTGTAAGAAAGTTTCTGGCTCTGCTGAACAAAAATCCAGTCTTGGCTGCAAACTTTGTCCGAGATTAGCAAGTATGGACTAGCTAATCTGGGACGACATTAAATGCACATGCATAAAGCCTTGTTTTTCAGAGCACTGCTCACATGTATTTTAGATGCAAATTCATAGTCAGGAGAAATTACTTGGGTTAGTCTGAGGAACTCTGAACTTCTTGAGCAGCAACCAACAAATGTGTTTGCAGAGATCTCTATCTTTCATGAACTGGGTACAGGTACAGCTATGAGGGTCGCCCAGAAAAGCCTACAAACAAAAGTGAGAAATAATTGGAACTAATATTATTTTTTGTAAAATAAGTACAAACATAACCTACGAAATACAGTTGATTACAAAAATATGGAAGTGTACAATGCCTTTCAAAAAGGACTGCACTTTCACTCCAATATAACTCAGATTAAAGGGGTCAAGATTAAATTACAAAAACCCAAAGGACAAGTGAATATAAATTTAGATTTTTAATGGAACATGTACATATAATTTTCTAAAATACGATAAAAAATGAAGATAAATTTCTGTTCACAACAAACCTGCGCTTGCATGTATTTAAATCGTGAAGGTACCCACACAAACAAAGTAAAGGTCTCTGTCTGTTATGTTTTCGATTGCATTTTAGCAGAAAATATTTAAATAAATATTAAACAAATATTAACAGACCTTTTAGCTGTGGTTCCATAAGCTAATTCTTCTGTAGATTGTAGATGAATGTAAAAATATCTAATAGTATAGAGAATGTAATTTCATACTTTGCATGGTTTCGTTTCTCCTTCTTCCTTCAGTAGAAAACCTGTGGGCCCAGTCTCTCTGAGAATGTAGATGGTGGCATTCTGAGCCTCTGTCTGTCTCCAGAACACAACATCATTGCATTCTCGACGCCAAGGAACACTTCTCGCCATTGTTATCTAAAACACGCAATATTATTTTATCATACCAGTACATAGTATGCAGTGACTTTGTGTCTTGTTACAGTCATGCAAGTTGTGAGGACATTCCATATCATAATTGTTTATGAAGTTAGTCTGAATATGCATAATGATATGTTCAAATCACAAACTATTCGATTAAAAAATGTTCCAATTACAAATATCTGTATTTTCATCCCATTAAATATATCCTGATGTATTTCACTAAAAAGATGAATAAAAATAAAAACAAATAATTTACCCAAAACTGTTTCAGCACAGTTAATCTCCTAAACAAAGGTTAACAAAACAAAATTCTAAATAGACAAATATTTAGATCTTGTTGACGCCATGTTGTTTACAGCCTCGTTTTCATATTGTCAGGGAGGTCAGCTTGATTTTTTTAATCAAACAAAATGAAACATAAAATTGAAACGTGAATTTTGATTTCTATACACATGTTTTTGATTCCCAAATAACAATTATTCAATGCTCAAATAGTGTTTTCTATTTTATATAAGCTATGAGCAGTTGAATACATTTTTAACAGGATTTTTTAATATTTGAATCCGGTTTTACCAATGGCCATCATTTTATAAAAACAATTCGTCGGTAAACATGTCCGAAGACCCTGAGTATAAAGAAAATACTCAGATGAAAAAGTATTTGGCTTTACGAAACAAATGCGAACAAATTCAACAGGTTGTGTGTCATTATTTGTTTTTATTGATTATTCATGAGAGCAAAAAGAGGGTTACAAAAAAGGTGTTAAGACAAATGAACATATTCCGACTGAGCAATATTTCGGATATTGTAATCTCAGCAGAGCACTATTCTGCTGGGTAGCTGTCTGGCTTCCCTTATCCTATGATGTGTGTCATCCGTGGTCAACAATATGCTCTATATGAAATGTTCTAAGCCTGTAGGAAGATTTTCATAAAATTTCATTTGAATGATCCCTTGATTACCGTTTTTCAAAGTTGTTAAACTCCTTCTGGTCCCTTGCATATGAAAGTCACCAGACCTATAAATGGTTGGTCAAAGTGAAAATCTGAAACTGCAAGAATCAGATGATGAGGATTTGGTACATGTTATACAGTCAAGTCACCAATAGTGGAAATTTTTCAATAACAGAACCTTACTAGTTTGTGTTGTTTATGGCCTCCAGGGCCCTCGATCTGCGTTTTTTGGGGCCGAATATCGGCCCCGTCTCCCACCAAAAAAGTATAGTTTTTTTCCCTTTTTTGGAAAAAAAATCCCCCTTAAAAAAAATAAAATAAAAGTGTCTCATGATTATTTATCTCAATTTAAAAAAAATTATTTTATTTAAAGTACATCTATTCAAATATACTTAATATTGAAAAAAAGCAATGAATATAGTTAAATCAGTACAAATTTAGTAATAAGAGAGTAAGTAAAAAAATTCCCCATAAAAGGGAAACGCCGCGAAAATTCCCCCTCATGAGGGACCTGGGCCCCTTCCCCTGATGGCCAGAGAAGGCCCTGGCCTCAGTATATGTTTATTTCCCAACAGTGTTTTTTTTTTCATCATTTTGGGAATGGGGCCCGGGTCACTAAATGGATTGGAAAAAATCTTGGCGTTTTGACTAAAATTGGGAAGTTAGTTTTGCTGCTGTTTTGCTAACAAAAGCTTCAAAATTGAGAATAAAAGTGTTTTCAATATTGTATTTACTAAGTGTTTTTTTTTAAACCTTAATTTGGGAATTTTTAGGTCCCATTTGGGAAAAATATACTATTTATTCCATTGAAAATGGAGCTGGATACCGGCCCCGATTTGGAACCAAAAAAAAACACTGAGTCAAAGATGAAATTTTTCATATACCCTATGTTTAAAAAAAAATCTTAATTGCACTAATTATCAATCATATACATATCACCTTAATTGTCAGTGAAAAAATCAAAATAGAAAATGTGATATTTTTTCTATTACAGGGCAATGAAAGACTTGTGAATCGACTACAGCATGTGAGAAAATTGATAAAGCGGTACAACAGACAAAAAAGGTTTGATTAACAGTAATTGAATGCTAAATTGCAAAACAAAAAGCAATTGAATCACAGAAAAAGATCAAGAAAAACATATGCTGTACCTTGAACTTCTGATGTGGTTTCTGTTTCCCTCTGCTGCTCAGACAAAACATAATAAAAATAAGTTGCGCTCTGTGAAAAGGTGGTTTCATGAATGTACATAAAGTGTATTCCCAGATTAGCCTGTGAAGTCTGCACAGGCTAATCTGGGACGACACTTTCGGCTTGTATTTTATTTTTCGTTTAAAGGAAGACTCTTCTTGACGAAAATCCAGTTTTGGCGAAAAGTGTCTTCCCTGATTAGCCTGTTTGGACTGCACAGGCTAATCTGGGACGACACTTTGCGCATATGCATTAAATCCCCTTTTTCACCGAGCATGGCTCAAATACATCAACATGTAATTTGGAAGGTTTTAACTTATATCCTTGAGTCATTAGTATAAAAGATATTTTTAATTTCGAAAGGATTTCAAGACGAAAAACTAAAACAAATAATTGTGACAGTTCCTTATGAAATGTCTCATTGCAGGTTTCTGCAGGCCAGACTAGACAATTATAAGGACAATTACAGAGATGCCCAAGTCCCAGTCATGTGGGAGGTGAGTGATGCCCAGGTCTCTGTGATTGATGTATGTATGTGACATTGGAGATCTTGTAGAAAATAGTTTATTTGTTGTTGTTTTAAAACTAAGCACTATAAATATTTGATTCCACACCCTACAGTATCTGTACTGTGTTGAAAAATTGTTTAATGCACACGTTTATTTTTATTTATTTTCCATTTCTGTATGGTTTTTAATATCTCAGTGTCTGATCAATTGATTCAATAACCGGAAAATGTCACCAAACCAAAACAATGTATTTCTTCATATGCTTTAATTGGTATGTGTACATGTGTATACTAGAATAGGGTATACCTATTAATGCTTTAATTAGATGGGTATACTATATATTGTAAAGTATTTCTTTATTGCTGTGTTTGATATTATTACTAATGTAGACAATTAATTAACAAACTTGTTACTTTACAGGAGGATCACATGTTTAATTTACTCAAGCCTCAGCCCAGTGCCACCCCAGTGCAAGAATCTCCCAGCGCGCCATTACCAGCAAAACCTAAGACTGTCAGGAAAGTGAAGACCTCCCAGAAGCATGCAGAAACAGCATCAGCCAATCAGAGTTCATCTGCACAGTCACATGGTCTTATGACATCACCATCCAGCCATGCGATTGGTCGAGAAATAGAATCTTCCTTTCAACCTACAAATGCTTTTATGATGTTTTGTGACCAGTATCGGCAATCAATTCAGAACGACTACATTCGGGTATGTACAAAACAAAAAAACAATTCAATACTGTGTGTGTTAACTATTATTTTTTGAGAGAAATTTTATTTACTCGCAAAGGATGCAGCCTAGATTTACTAGAGCGCGGCTCATTTACATTTCAGGAAAAAAAGACAGTGATCAGCCAACAGGAATTGGCAAAAAGATTGTCCCAGAAATGGAATTCCCTTGCTGCAGAAGACAAACAGGTTATTTCTTTAATTTTAAAGAAAGTGTAATTATAACTTCTTTCACATGTTTTAAATGTTAATATTTTCAGTTTCCCATTTGTTTCTCTTGAAAGTTTTGAATGTTATTTATTCTTAATGCTTGACACTTTCTACCAAATTTTTGATAATGTTCACATCATTTTGTCAGAATTAAATGTTCAATATGAAATTCTAACAGTCTTCTTTACATCTTTTGATATACAAAAAACATCTGTCAAATGTCAGTGGCAATAGTTAAATAGCACTAGGCTATTAATCAAGGCATCATCTACATGTATGAACATTTTCAAGAAGTCTAATGGCTCCTGACTGTCCATTTCAATGTTGAACTTTGCAGGACCTGGAAATGGGGAAGCTAATGGCAGAGACTCCTTTGTCTAGCCATTCTCAGCATCTAATTGACTTTAATTGGTCAATTTCTGGCTAAATGTAAATCATTAAAAGGAGAAGTCACTTCTCCTTCGCGTAATTAAAGGGAGTAGTTTATATGTCCAGGGAGAAGTTATCTCCCACATCTCCCTCACAGATGAGCTCTTGTGTCATGTTCGGTGTGCTGTGTGTGGTATGCGTCATCAACATTAAGCTCATACCTCTCTAGAGGCTTAATTTTTCATCCAATCTTGATGAAACTTGGCCAGAATATTAATATGGAGAAAATCTAGGCCGAGTTCATTAAAGTTAGTCCAAAAACTAGGTCTCCAGATCAAATCTTAGAAATCTTTTTACCCCTCTAGAGTCAACATTTATGACTCGGTCTGGATGAAACTTGGTAAGAATGTTTATTTGAAAAAAAATATATAGGACAATTTTGAACTGGGTCGCTTTTGTCCCAAAACTAGGTCACCAGGTCAAATCTTAGTCAAAAACCTAGTAACCACACAAGAGGCCACATTCATGACTCAATATTGATGAAATTTGTTGGAGTGTTTATCTTAATATTTTATCCAGTAATAACCGTCTCTCTACCTCGAAGGTCTAGGTCGCATTTAAAAGTAAAAAGTCAAATTTGGTTTAAAAAAAAATAGCTTGAAAATTCACTTCTCCACCATAACTTTGCCATTTATTGATGGATTTTGAAATAACTCGACATAAATGCAAGCCATCATAAGACAACAAGTCGCATTTAAAATGTCTCCCTACATCAAAGGTCAAGGTCACACTTCAAAGTTCAATGGTCACATTTGTTCATAAAACAGCTTTTTTGGATAAGTAGCCACAAATGACAACCATGAGGAGACAGCATTTTGAGTGTAATACCGGTATCTGTCTCTCTACCTCAAAGTTCAAGGCCACACTAAGAGGTTAAAAGTCAAATTTGGCCATAAAACAACGTGAAAATTCCTGTCTCAGCTATAACTTTGCCATATATTGGATATATTCGATGAATTTTTAAATTAATTAGCACAAATGCAATTCATTACAAGACTACATATGGCATGTTACACTTGTCTACAAATCACATTTGGCTATAAAACAACTTTTTGGGACTGTAGCTTTGTCATTCATCATGTATTCATAAGGCATTTCCTGTGTAAAACCTGTCACCCTACCTCAGAGGCCATGGTCACACTTAGAGGTCATGGTAAAATTTTTGCTATGAAACAGCATTTCCAGGCGGTTGCTTATTCAATTTAAATCAATTTACCAGAAATGACTTACATGAGTAGATTGAAGGTTGCGTGTATCACCTGTCTCATTACAGAAAAAGCCAAGGTCCCACTTAAAAGTCAAAAGTCAGATTTGGCTGTTAACAGCTTCACCTTGTGTGTGACATAAGTTGAGTTTTGAGACAAAAGTGGACTGTGGGGACACCTATGCGGCTATGCCCTATGGAAACATGTGTTGTACATTTAGGTTGATCCTATTGTTCTCTTACAAATGTTGTGCCTTCTATCAGGTAAAATCTTCAACAATCTGTTGTTAGATTGTTTGATCTATTGCTTGAACACGTATCCTATTCCACTCTTTGCTGTCCACTCTATAATATGAGCTATTGTATATGCAGATCTACTTTGACATGGTGGAGATAGGTCGACGAGGTCGTGGTTTCGACGTTTCCACAGACAACACTGACCAGGAGCAGTTGGACATCATATCCATGGAGACGGACACAGCAGTCAGCTCACTCCTTGCATCCCCTGGCAACCTGTGACAAAGATCCATGCCATTACTGGAAGTTGGCAGTTGTATGGTGAAGCAAGATTGAATGTACATTATATTAAGCCAATCTATAAAGCCGGTACTTCATTGTGTACCAGTGTGAAAGATCCATCAGTGGGCAGTTGTGTGGTCAAGCATAATTTGATAAATGATATATTTAATAGTAAATCCATAAAGCCAATGATTGGTTGATGTACTCTGTGGGCAAGATGCATGGGTTAACTGACAGTGTGAGGTTGAGTGGTCAAGCTAGATTTAATGGACAGCGTATTGCGCCAAACTAGCTAGTTCATATAGCCAGTACCTAATTATTGTAAAGAACTGTACTTTGTGAGGGAGAACCATTCAGTTGTCATTGGTTGTCAGTTACTGATAAAGCAAGATTTGATGCACAGTATATCTTTTTTTTATGTCTTTACTCTATTAAAGGGGCTGTCCAACAGATTTTGGCATGTATTGAAGCTTGTCATTAAATGCTTTACATGCTTTATATTGATTAATTTAAACATTTGAACTAAAAATCTAAAGTAAAAAAACAAGAAAACAATTTTTAAAAAAGGAAAGAAAGTAACCCTCAACAGGGCTCGAACCACTGACCCCTTGATTCCAGGAGTAAAAAGCTTCCCTTTTAGACCACTCGACCATCAACGCTCATGTTTGTAGCGGATGTATTTTTTAGCAATATAAGCAATCCTCGTAGTTTCCCAAAATATTGTTTCGCGTTGTGCGACGCTTTATCTGTTGGACGGACCCTTTAACTAGTTGACACTCAGAGCTCATATTTACCATTGCAATATCAATTGAAAAGCATATACCCACACCTTTGTTGACAAATATGGACTGGTAAATTCAAGAAGAAGTGCTTGTTTGTATTGGTAACATTTAAAGCTTCACTGGTTAAATGCCAGTCACTGCCAGCCAGCTTATGCTTTGTAGGTTTGTCTGTTTGTTGGTGTAAACGTTTCATTATTAAAGAAATAAAGAATACTATGTAAGTGTCATTGTGTACTTGAATTTATTCGATGAGCTGAAAAAGGTTTACACTGTAAGGCTTGTCGAGTTTCTTTCCAGTCCATTGGTTTCTGGCGAAGTAATGGGCCTTGGACTTACTTAGTAATTTTATCTAAAATAATAGTTTTACGGACTTATTTGCTAAACGCTTGCAGATATTTACCTGTTTTTTGGTGTGTGAGTCTGTCTACATGACTCACAGATCAAGTTTGCGTTTTGTTCCGGTCCATTGATTTTTAACGAGCCTTGGACTTAAAACTCTTAAAAATAATACTTTTCCAGATTTTTTTTCCGAAATGCTTTCAGAAACTTACCTTATTGTTGGTGTGTGAGTCTATCTACATGACCAACATATCAAGTTCGATTATTGTTCCGGTCCAATATAATCAAGTTGTATATTGTTTCCATTTAATTTCTAGTTTATGTTAACATTGCAATACTTCACCTTTATGCCGCTCGCTCTTTAAAATGTGTATAGTTTTCATAGATAAAATTCTGTTAAAAATGAATAATCAACGTTTCGAACAATGGTTATACATGTATATATAATATGACAGCGGTTATGCGACTTTGCTTATGCATTAGCTGGGAATTAAAGAGTGATGCTGATATCGATATTTTAAGTTCAATTTAAAACACTGTGTTGTAATGACCCCACCCCCCTTTAAAGATAAGTTTCCACACCATAGTTAAGGTAAACAGTAACTGTTCTTTAACGATTCCATGCTGACCGTTTTAAGTGGGATTTTCGTATCTTATGGAGAGATGTTTGCGCACAAGCCACTCATAAGTTATCGTCAAAGACAGGAGCTCCACTCGTTCTTCGTTTATGGTTTTATCAAAGCATAAACGGCAAATGGGGAACACACTTCACTTCAATTTTCAAACATTGATTTTAATAATATCAAGATTAAAACAAAATATATCTGCGGATAATTTTGTTGTTTTGTTTGTTTTATAATTTGTACATCAAAAGACGTCATAAAGAAATCATTTCGGTTTTCTGTTTAATACGGATAATTAAACAACAACAGTATGCTAATCACTGACCAGGTTTCAGTCAGATCTAATATATTTTTAACGTTATTTTCGGAAGCAATATTTACGTGGAGTATTGCAGTGAACAGTTCAGCGATGATTTGCATAAAGCATAAAGCGGTTTGCTGAGAAAATAGACAAGACACAAGACACAAGAAAATTTATTTAACGTTGGACATGATAAACACAAACATTAGCTAATAGCTTTTTCCCCGACAAACAAAAGAACATGGTATACATAACAAAATAAAAGCAGCTGTAAGATGAAAGCACATGGTAATCATAAAACAAAGACATGCAGAACAAGGCATGGTAAAACAATGACAGATTTAAGACATTATTTTATCACAGTTAATACAGATTAAGGGTTAAGATGACATGATAAGATAAGGGGAAGTAACTAGTACTGAGTTAAAACATAAGATGTAAGAAGTATAATGTCCCTTGCATTAGAAGGATATTGCGTGTATATTAAAGAGTTGTAGTTAAATTACAGTGTTGGTTTACATTATAAGTAGATGGTATAAAGATGAATACTGACTATGAAAAAAGAAGAATTATGAAGAACATGCATACTCGAAACGAAAAGGTAGGAATGTATAGTAGGCCATTCATGGCTCCAAGACCTACATATCATCAGTAGTGTTATGGTCCTGAACCCAGCTAGCTCTCCAGGTTGTAAGATAATATCCAACTACCAGCAGAGAGCCATACCTCAGGGTGTCATACTCTTGTACCTCCTGCAGGTACTGCTGGGTTGGGGCCATAGCCTATAAGGATGCAAGTAGACACAGAAACATGCATAATGGTGGGGGGAAAACGCTGGGTACTAAATATGTGGTTTAAGCCGAAGCAAAAAGCAAGCAAAATACAAAAATTACATAGCAAATCAGGAATGAAACCCAATAAAAAGCAAAGCATAGTAAATACATACAACCTGGAGTGCAAAAAAATGCAGAGCATGCGCTACAGCCAACACAAAGAACACTTACATGTTGGGCGGGCGGCCCGGCCTGTCCAGGTGCGAACAGACGATGCTGTAACGGAAATACGATTGCCATTAATAGTTTAATTGAGATGCAATTATAATAATAATGATATGGATTAAATATCACAATTAAAAATAAATGAAGAGAAAATTCAATATATACATGTAAATTGTGACAACTGTTTGAAAACTTTATATTGCTGCATTAAAGTCATTATTTACATTTCAAATTCATTTAAATCGGACTTGATCAAATGAGGAAAATGTTCTTATCATCATTGTTTTCATTTCGGCTTAAGACTTCTTCAAAACAACGTATTTTCTTATATGACGTTATATTTATCTGTTACGGTTTGCATGAGGTTTACCGACTGTAATAGAAAATAAAACGATGCATACATTGCTTTCTTGTTATTTTCATTTAGTAGTCAGATGCTTATTTCATGCCCCTGCATACGAATCCACGCCTACCCAACACGTACACGTGTAATTCATGTGTGATATAGGGACTTTAGTTGTGGAATCTGTAATAAAACGTTAAGAAATTCAAGTCTTCGGCGTGCACAGGTTACATAAAAATGCTTTTGTTAAAAAGTCCTACATAGCGTATTATTTAAACCACAACAATGTATTTATCTGTATATAATCTGTATAATCAAATACCAGTTACTTTTGCTCTGCATTCACATCCAACACATACAACGTTTACATTTGTGTTACCGAATTTAAGGTCCTCGTTTAGTTCCTTATTATTAGCTCATCTATTTTTTGAAAAAAAATTATGAGCTATTGTCATCACCTTGGCATCGGCGTCGGCGTTGGCGTTGGCGTCCGGTTAAGTTTTGCGTTTAGGTACACTTTTCTCATAAAGTATCAATGCTATTGCATTCAAACTTGGTACACTTACTTACTATCATGAGGGGACTGGGCAGGCAAAGTTAGATAATTCTGGCTTGCATTTTGACAGAATTATGTGCCCTTTTTATACTTAGAAAATTGAAAATTTTGGTTAAGTTTTGTGTTTAGGTCCACTTTTTTCCTAAAGTATCAAAGCTATTGCTTTCATACTTGCAACACTTACTAACTATCGTAAGGGGACTNCCCATTATACAGTGGAAGGTTGCTGACAGTCAATATCTCTTTTCCGTGACATATGAATCTAACTGTAATTCAAAGAATGTACTTCTGAAAATTAGCATAGATATCTACTCTTGAACTTGATTTTAATTTTGATTTAAATGTGACTCGTAGAGGGGCAACAAACTCGGTATTAAAAGTATGGAACTAAGCTTCATTGTTCAGCAATTTTCTATTTTTTGTTAGTTCTTTCTCATTATTATTCTTTTGTTATTCTGACGCCTGTGTTTTATGTTTGCCTTATTGCGTGTTTGTATTTGCCGATGAGCTGTATATGCTTAAATCAGGTATACATTTTCTGTTCTGTTATGTACATAGTTCTTCAGCCAATACTTTGAAGTTTTATTTCGTGGTTTCGTTTAATAATACAATAAGATATATACATAAGTAATAAACATCGAATATTGCGTAAAATTCTCTATTTCAGAAATTATATTTTTCCTTTCAAATGTTATGTTCATCAAAGTGGCTATAAGTGGACCCTAACTTTTCTTTCAATTTAGCTGCCGTCGTGTTTTTTCACTTCATGAAACTGTTTCTACTCATTGTATTCACCATCGTCGATGTTTGTTCATGCATGTGCTTGTGCCGCATGGTCCTTGTTTTAACTAAAACTTGTAACTTGAACTTGAAATCGGCCGTTCGAATAAAATAACTTGCACCTATAAATGTAACCATCTCTTTAATTTTAATCAATAATATTTATGTGGAAAAGCCCTTTAAGTTATGGCTATTTTATTTAACAAATGTAAAGAGTTTGACTTGAAACTAAAAACACAATTCCAGCTTTTCGATGCTTTTGTTGGATCTATACTGATTTACGCATGTGAGATATGGGGTAAAGCAAAGTCTATGGAATTGGAAAGGGTACCCTTAAAGTTTTGTAAACGATTGTTAAACGTTAAGCAAACTGTATGTAATGATGTAGTGTACGGTGAGTTAGGAAGATACCCACTATTTATCCATAGATATGTTAAGATGATTAAATATTGGTTTAAACTTATTGAAACTGATAACATAAGTTTAAAATCAATTTATATACAAGCATTAAATGCTTGTCAAAACGTTTGTTCTAATTGGGTTTCTAATGTTAAACTATTGTTAGACCCTTACGGTTTTTCATACGTGTTTAATAATCCAAGCTCCGTCAATGTTAAAACAGTTACTAGTATACCACATTTTACAATTGTTGTTATTGATACTTATAAACAAGAGTGGTTTCGATCCGCTGAAAATAGCTCTATTTTAGATATGTACCGTGTGTTTAAATCAACATTCTTATACGAAAATTATTTAGGTTTATTACCTAAATCACTAAGACACTACATCGCAAAGCTTCGATCTTCCAGCCTGCCACTGAGAATTCAAACTGGAAGATATGCTGGTCAAAATATAACACGAAATGAACGTAATTGCCTTTGTTGTAACGAATTAGATATTGAAGTTGAGTTTCATTTTGTCTGTAAATGTCCATTATACGTTGATATTAGAAAAAAACTATTTAAAGAAATGTTATTACATTAGGCCTTCTGTTTATAATTTCCACCAGTTTCTTTTTTTTTTTCCTAGTCTTTTCGTAACCGTATACGAAGCTGCTTATGTTAATGTTATTACTATGTTTATCTCTGTAACTTTTCTTAACCGTATACGACGCTGCTTATGTTTATATTATAACTATGTTTATCTCTGTGACATAATTGTATGTGAAATATCTAGTGTTTAGACGATGTACACTGTGGAAGTCTGAATAAATACTTGTCTTGTCTCGTCTTGTCTTGTCTTGAATATTAAAGCTTTCTTCACATACGTTCATTTATTAACGACGTCTATTGTTCCACATAAACCATTTTCGAGTTTAAATTATTGTTATGGTCTAGAAAAACTGCTTTATTGTAAATAGGTTCACACATACCGGTCGCCGTGGCCTAGTGGATAAGGCGTCCGCCTCGGGATCGGGAGGTCGAAGGTTCGAGCCCCATGGGGAGCGTTTGTCGAAGGATGGATGTTTGTCATGGGACTTGTTCCGAAATGGCCGGTTTGTGAGCCGCGAGCTAGTTGAAAATGAATGGTTACCGACTTCTATCTGCCTGGCGCCTGGCATAGTGAAAGGAGTTGGGAGGTACATGGTATACACGTTAAAAGTGTCTCGTAAGTCAAATTGCCTGGCCCTTTCAATAGGGGTGACACTATAATAAAAAGACCTTTACCATAAATTAACTATTGTATATAATGAATGGTGTATACTGTTATCATTATATACCATTTCCTTTCATGTCCTTTCGAAGATCACGTTTTGTCCCAATTTCTTGTAAATGTAGACCTACATATATTCTTTAGTAAATTATGTTACGATAAAAGCGGAAACCTTTATTCTATTCAGTGGTTTGTGTAAACGAATATTACCACGCTGATTACATGTCTAACAATACTGTTCTTATAGTTGTGAGGGATTCACGTTTACAGAACAGCGATAACAATATATTACAGCCACATACTTTTACTTGTTCTCTAAAATTGACCATAATTATCAACACATATGGTACACTGTATGCAAGACCATATCAATACCATATCAATACATTACACACAATATAAAGAAGTGAAACTCCAGAAGCTGCAGCAGTATTGCATTTCTATCATACACACCTTCTTGGTCCTTTATTTATGGCAAGGACCCAATTGCCAAAACAGTACAGTACGGCACAAAACGAAACAGCATATACACGTTGTAGAATAAAGCTAGGGTCACCGCCTTGGAACGGTTAATGCTAAGCACTGGAGGTTTAAACCGGTTATAGAGCGCTCAACCTCACACTTGGCCCAGCAATATTCATGAAACATATAAGTGAAAATAAAATTTAACCTAATAGCATTGCAACTCAAATTAAACAGTAATAAAAGGGAATTAAAAAGCATTCAATTTTATTACTATTTAATTACTCAATGGTATGAAGGAGCCCAGAGATACAGAGTTACAACTTTTTGAGGCACGATGAAAGTTCATATTGTTTTTCTTACGGGCATTGTAAGAAAGCATCATTTCTAAGCTACATTTTGTGTAGTGAACATTCAGAGTTTATTTTAAGCATTTATATTAGACCGGATATTTTTGAGATCATTTGCTGTGTACTAGTACATAATTTGATGTGTACAATTTTTTCGGTGATATAATTGTTGTCATTATTAAATAACTATAGGTATTGACAGAATTGCATACGGTTCGATACGTATATGCAAATACATGTTTATTATAATATTGAAACTAAATTAATAGTCGAACGCTCTGTCGTAAGAAGCTGTTAAATGTTTGCAAAGTGCGTGACGTCTACGTTACATGATCTTATCAGATATTTTAGTCTAATAATTATGTCTGTTTCAGTCAACAAAGCGAATCTTTTTTTGGCTCAGATTTTAAAATGAAAGCTGTAAGTTTGTTTAAAGATATAACGAATCAAACATTAGACATGAATGCCTTTCAATGATTGTAAATGCTTTATTTTCTTGATTTATTGTGTTTGAAATACTATACAACATTTAAAAACTTGGAAAGCCCACAGGTTTGTCAGCTTTATTTAATGAGATCTAATTATTTTAAATTAGGCTGCGAAGCACTTACAATTGAAATAAATCGCCCATCGGCTTTGTCGTTCATGATAAGACGATATGTAAACATGTATGCTCGATATTGCCTTTGAATAAAAGTTTGTCTGAAGTATTCATCCAAGTGATGATTGATCGGTATATTAGAGGGCATAGTTTAATAAAATTCATTCGATTATTTTTATAACAGACAAATTAAAAAAATAATAAAGTTAAATAAAAGTTGTCTCAATTGGTTCAATCCGTCAAATGCAAATATTCAGTTGGTCATTGATCATTTGTGTTGACTTATAATTTAACACGATCTTACCATTAATTGTTATTTTATTGTTTGAATTCTGGTTTTGGTATGATGTGTTTTCCAATTTGAATTTTATTTATTGGATGATGGATTTCGAATAATGTAATTAAAGCAATATTTATATACCTTGTCCATCATCATACGTTATGAATAGCCTCAGGATTCATTTAATGTGTGAGTTGATTGAAAACCTGTGTCTCGCATCCGATCAAAACGCTAATTACGACGAACAGATATACGATAATAAAAAAATCACTGTGGGCACATAACGGTCATCGATGGACTCAAATAAAATAGAACATTAAATTATTTTGACGTCCAGAACATACGAACGCAATTTTGCGTATTAGAGAAAACTCATTTGTAGTTGTTTTGGCAAAGATTCATACCGTCTTCTCTTTAAGACACTCAAATAAAGCATTGACGACATCTTAAACAGAATACACACTGATTAACACGTACAAAAGTGAACAAACCATATTTCCTTTTTTTTCCATTTTTTTATTAGTTTAATTTTTTGCATTTTTTTTTAAATATTTTTGTGTAAAAATATGTTTTGCAAATTCTTGCAAAATATCACAAGGTTGTCGGTGTCTCTCAGTCATGTCCTAGTGTGGACCTTGGCTTGTATCTTATTATTGCGTAGAAGCTGGGTCTGAAATATCAAAACATGATGCTAGATCGTGACTCTTATAGGAATATCAACGTAAGAAAAGCGAAATATAAATACTCAACCACTGACCCATACTTGAAATAGCATAATATACATAACGTCATATACTACAACATGGCCTTAATCTACCCGAAAAGATTAAATATTATTATAAACTTCGTGCATATTATGTTTTTTGTTATATTGTTGTTGTATTTCGTGCCGGAGGCCTATTTCAACGCTAAAGTTGTGAGATAAGATTAACAGATTTTATGATAGTAATAAACGAAAGAAACCTATAACTACTTACATGTCCATGATTTACCAATCACGTTGGCGCCCGGCGTATCCTGATGGGACCTTCACGGGCTGGCCACCGGAAGTCAAACCAATGGTCTTCTGGGCGACGTGGAGGGACTCCCTGGCAAGGTTACCAGCAGCGGCGTTGGCGAGCGGGTCGCCCATGGAGACGGCTCCACCGGTGTTCCTGTCAATGATGCGTGCAGCATCGCCAATGGATCCCTTGGCCAAGCCATGTCCGAGCGAGGCAGCAAGAGGGTCGTGACCGATCGTTGCCATTCCCGAAGCTCCAACTTTGTTGACGTCGTGGACGATATTTACACCCATCGGCATTCCCGGTCTGTGCATACCGCCGAAGGGACTGACACCAACCATGCCAGGTTGATGGACTCCCATCACACCTGCACCGACCATTGGGCCCCCAAAACCTGTCGATTTGGCAACGTCGTGCATCACTTCGCCCTCAATCTTTCTTGCAACATGTCCGTTTGGGTTGATGAATCCTGTTCCTACTGGTACTTGAGCTGCCTTTGCAATGTTGTGTCCTTGAAAAGCATCGGCACCGAGGGTTGCTTTTCCGATGTTGTGGGCAATGACACTTGGGTGATCCACACCAACGATTCCAGCAGATACTCCACCAAAAGGTCCGCGGTTGACCATACCATTGTTAAAGATGGGCTTACCGGCAGGAATAGCAACACCGATGGATGCCTTGGCCATATCGTGTTGAATTGGATTACCTCCTCCCATAGTGGCCTTGACAATATTGTGTTGAAATGGGTTACCGCCTCCCAAAGACATCTTTACAATCTTATGATCGTCATCCTTATCCATGGACTTGGCGATATTGTGTTGAATTTGGTTGACCGGTCCCATGCCGCCGATAACTGGGTTAAAACCCATTGTTTTCAATCCCATGTGATTTGTCTCCTTGACGATGTTATGCTCAGTTGCTTTTGCAACCTGGTGTCCAACAGATCCGGGAGCGATAACGTATCTGTTTGTGTTGGGGTCAAACACAGTTCCTGGCCGTTGAAGTCAGATGGGAATGGCATGCCGCGGAGAGGATCTGTCCAGCCATCATTGTGATCAAATGGTCCGTTAGGCATGTCTGTGCCGAATCCATTGGCAATGCCGTCAGGGTTCAGAGTACCACCGTGTCTAGGCAGTAGGACGTTACCAATCGTTTCACCGGCGGTGAGCGGTCTGCCGAAGATGGTACTTCCAATCACGCTAGAAATATCATGTGGCATCATACCTCCGTTTGCGATACCCATGAGACCTCCGGGACCAAACCCAGGCTGCATACCACCACCAATGGTCGCCTTAGCAACATCGTGTTCCAGTTGTTGACCTACAGCAACTGCCTTTCCCGTGTCGTGTCTGAGTTGACCACCGACTACTTGTGCTTTGCCGATGTCGTGTTGTATTGGGTTGTTCAGTATCGGAGATCCTATACCGATATGGCCTCCGGGACCGAAGCCAGGCTGTAATCCACCGCCAATGGTTGCCTTGGCAACATCGTGCTGCAGTTGTTGTCCTACAGCGACAGCCTTTCCCGTGTCGTGTCTGAGTTGGCTACCAACTACTTGTGCTTTTCCTATGTCGTGCTGAATTGGGTTACTAATGAAGGGCTGGTTCACAATCCTAGCTCTTCCTCCATAACCTGTCGCACAAATTTAAACATGATTTTTAGTAATGTAAAGTATAAAGTAAAATCACATCTGACTACACGTATCATAATTTGCTTATAAATCAATTTACTGGTACGTCTTGGCAAGAACTGTACATGAATGGGTAAATAAACAAAACAAAGCATAATGTTGTTTTATCTAAAATACCATGTTAAAGAAAACCTATGTAATGTCAGCTCTTAAAGATGTTTTTGCTTTATATCATTGCCCGTTCCTGCCTTCAGAAATATAGTTTCAGAATATTCAGAACAATTTAGTGCTATATCTATAGTGCGTTTTTTATCAAATAATTTAATTTAAGTAACTATTTATATTTACCTTGTGAATGGCCGTATGCCACGAAAACGAAACACAGTATTGTTCTTAGGTACATCTTCATTTTGTATCCTGCAAACACAAACATACAATATCAAAAAGAAACCTATTTAAAATGCCATCAGTGATTAGAATCTTGTGGTTTGAAGGGTCTCCCTTAATGGTTGTACAATTATTCAATTGCGGTTTCTATGTGGTCTCGCCTTATGATTTTAGATGTATTCCGTTGCATGTAACACATATACATTTACTCATTTACACTGTTATAATTTACTACAAAGCAACATCGACAACATGCTTCAATAATTATTTCTTCAAAATGCATTTCAAAAACTTTATGTATTATGCATGTTTATTGATTTATTAATTTTTTGTTAGAAATGTTCATAGTTTTGTTTAAAAAAAGAAGATATTTTTGGAATCAGAACAAAACAAAACATTAGAAAAATCCAACAAAGTCTTAAAATAAACATTTTACGTAAAACCACTTATTTTGAAAGACAAATGTCTACAATGTATTACATAATATTCAACAAAACATTTTATTTATATTGTTCTAAAAATAAAAATAAGATTGTTCTTCAAACAAACGAAATCATAAATAACACAACTGTTAAGATATACAATGTCTTGTTAACACTTTTGCCTTATCATCTTTGACCTTACATAAAGAATCGTATATTCAAAACTATACTATAAAACTTACTTTTTTCTCAGGACGCAGTAGATATGTTATCACTGTTCACACTATGTTATTGTTTAATTTTAATGTTTCTTTATTATTTAATCTTTATTATTATTTTTTTTTTATTTTTTTTTCTATATCTACTGTCCCGATTTCTCTCCGTTGTTCACCTCGTTCTGCTTAACACTCTGCCCGTCTGAATATTTATACACAACCTGTGTCAAGCTTCAACGATCTGGATTAACATATCATGAAGTCGAATGACATCAACGATTGTCAAAATTGTCGTTAAACAAATTAGTAAACAGTCTATGAAACTCATGAACCAACGTCGCAACGAATCATAAATCGTATCGATGTTTCCTGAGGTTTGATAGATGCCCGTCGGTGACGTCACTCTGCGTTACTTTGACGTTTGCGTTTGTCTCAATTTACCGAGCATGGTCTACCACTTTTTGGCAACTACGATAATCACGGCGCACTTAATTGTATTTAGCCGAATACTTTCAAATGTCATCAGGAAAGTAGAGTCTCTTTTTTCTATATTTATCACTTATCACGGAGAATATAATGAGCTTCGTTCGTAAAGTCAGTATGAACCGCAATACATGTAGCCATAACATGTGATAATATTATTGCTTATTATTATTGACTATCCTTTCAAACTTCACGCTGTCGTTTATTTTCCAAAGTATCCAATACATCAATTTGTGTTTCTGAGCAAACGTATGTCATACAACTGCCGATATATAAGTCTCAATGGGTATAATAACATTTAATAGTTCATCGTCTTGCAAGGGAGAACAATTGTACTATAGAAATCTAACATGTAGTCTCGTTGAGAATACGTTATTTTGAAAATGTTACCCCTATTTTGTTTCTTCGTCCTTCATAGTGCGCCAGCATTCCCGGAGAAACGAATTGTTGTGATTAAATAATCAAAACAGGGATATTCTGAAAAGTTACATTTATAATTATAATTGTGTTTGTTAAGTAAAATAAAACAATATGGAATGCCTTTATCTGACCGTAAATTTTGCGGAAATTCTAAACTACGTTTTGTCGATTTGTTTGCCAATAAAAATCAAAGTTCTTATTTAAATTCTAGACTTAGAAAATATAAGTAAACATTTATTTGAAATTGTGTTATTTGTTTTGCTACCCGTAATAGCAACGCATTTGATATTAGTATCGATGATAGTAAACGTTTGACATATTAAACATACTTCCAGATAAGAAATTTGGTTTTCATATTCAACGGTATTTTGCAAAGAGCGGTTGACTAAGTCGTGAATATATTAGCTCATATTTTTTATATGGAAAGGTCTAATATATTAATTCCTAAAATATTGTATTTAAAAATATAATCCCCCGCCATTGACGGAGAGATATTTTTTGGCGTTTTTCGTCCGTCCTTCCGTCCGTCCCTCGTTCCGTCCTTCCGTCCGTCCGTCCCTACGTCTGTCCTTCTTTCCGTCCGTGTTTCCGTCCTTTCTTCCGTCCGTCCGTCCGTCCTTCCGTCCGTCCGTCCGTCCGTCCTTCCGTCCGTCCTTCTGTCCGTCCTTCCGTCCGTCCTTCCGTCCGTCCTTCCGTACGTCCTTCTGTCCGTCCTTTCGTCCTTCCTTCCGTCCGTCCTTCCGTCCGTCCGTCCTTCCCTCCATCTGTCCGTCCGTCCTTCTGTCCGTCCGTCAGTCCTTCCGTTCGTCTGTCCGGAACACTTTTGAGTCCGGAGCCATGTTTCGCAAGTGCTTGGGCCGATTTCATTGAAATTTGGTATAAATTTATGTATGGATAAGAGGATGATGCACCTCAAACGCTGTCGCAATCCATTTGCAAATAGCGGCGTTATGGTCCTTTTTGACTTGACAGAATGTTTTGACTTGTGAACGGAGCCGCATTTCGGAACTGCTTGGTCAGATTTCATTGACACGTGGTATTATCGACGTAAACGATTTAACAATAACGGAGTTATGGTCCATTTTGACACGAAAATAACCTTTTTATATAGTATTCTTTTCTGTCTGAGATGTATCTCTGATAACATATGAGCCAAATCCATGTAACTTATCTCAGTTGTTCTCAATCATCTGGGGCTGAGTCACATGCAAGAGTTATTACAATTGAAGCATGAAATGTTTTGTACGGCAATGCAAGTACATGTAGTACTTAAACAGTTATTAATAAAAATGCTAATGTAGTACAAATATACGCATGAACTCTGTCGATGACGGAACAGAGTTGTAGTAAATTCTAATTAAAGTGTACGATTTGTCTAGGAGCTAGTTCGAATTCAACTAGAAGCGTTTATCGAAAAATGTAGCATGGGCTTATATATTCTCCACGCTTTCATGAACATTGAGTTGCATACAATATACTTATTGACGTGAAAAAGAGGGAATATGCATGTCTTTAAAATACGAGTCAATATTTAGTGGAAAGTTGAATTGTTATGCTATGTTGATAATTCGTATCGCCATGTGCGTATTATGAGACCAAATCTAGGCTAATTGTGAAGAACGTCATGTCTTTCAACCGGTTTATGCGACCATGCTTTGCATTTGCAATGCGAAGGCGGTGACCCCATCTTGAATCATTTGTTACGTTTGACGTCGTTTCAAGGCATTGTCCTGCGTGGTTTAGATACCTTCAATTTAAACGAGAATTTATCTCTTGATAATGTGTCGGGAAATTCTTTATTGCCTTATTTAAAAGCTTTTAACAAAAATGCGATCACTGATTGAATTTTATTCTCATCTTGATAGATTATGTTTATTTCTTACCAGCACTAAGCATTGCGAAATGGGGAGTTTATTGTTGCTAAAAGAGTTGAAATATGATTTATTCACACCATTAATCGACTGTTACCGATATGTCTTATAGCTAATTCTGGATAACAATTCTAACTTCAAAATACAATGCATCTCCTTTAACCTTTGTACCAACACGACTTGAAGACATTAATACATTATCTATAAATTACTCGATTATGTACGCACTGCGGTTTAGTATCTCGTGTTTATTCAATTTATTGTATTAACAATGGTTTAACTACTGTTAATTTTAATGTAAATGAAATGATGACGTAAATGTACTCAAGAAAGATCATTATCACAACATCTGACGCCAAACATACGTGACATGTACGAATAACGTAATTGTAACGTCATCAGTATATATACACATTTTATAGCATAATCACCCAGTTAACAATAACAGCCTTCATGTATTGTTTTCATTTGTTGGTTCCTGGCCTTTGTAAATCAATCGAGCATGTAAAACATCAGATCATATAAATAATAAACCAAATTTATCTAAACTACCCACAAAACATCTAAACTTTGTTTCGAATCACTATTAATTATGCAAACAATAAAGAACATACACGGGTAAAGAGAGCATATGTATTTGATGAACCAACAGTCAGACGTACCGACAGACGGAATTATTTTATACACAATAATAAAATATGATTGTTGCTCGTTTGCATTTTGACTAAGTCATTTTCAGTGTATCTACTGCACTCACGCCATATCCAAATGCCCATTTGTAAACCAATTACACACACACACAAGAATTAACAACAATTTCCGCTTGGTCATGAATCTTACATTCCGAGTGCTCATACTTGATCATGTCGAATCTAGATATTATTTACATTTATTGGCATTTATTGCAGTTTTTATAATGTGGTTAACGGTTTGTTTTTGCCTGTTCCTATACTTCAAGACGTGTATTGTTTTGTGCTGGTTTGCATTTTTGTATCGTTTCCTCTTTTGCATGAAAGTGTGAAACAATGATTGGCGATTAAAGAACATCGTACACACGGACATGTGAATATCTTTGTGTGTCAACGTTGATATTCATGTATCACATATACATGTCCCCTGTAAATACTCAGGAATACTATATTTTAACTGGTCTATCTATGCACTTTGAGAATCTGAATACTACTTATTCATTTCAATCGGAAATATGGCACTGATACAATATCTTGTTTGTCTAGATACAGTCGGTCGTTTTATCATTTTTTGGTATCTGAATTGTTTTTTAATTATGACATAGTGATGTTATATATTTTACGTTTTAAACCAGTAATTATATAATAGTAACAGTTGTAATTATTTGCATTTCAATGTATCTGTGTAGAGGATTTTAAATGGGTTAAAATGACTTGTTAATATATTTTAGTTTTTGTTTTTAGAATTTAATTAAATTAATTTATCAACAAAACCATTATATTCCAAACAGTTGTTAAAAGTTATTACATTTACAAAAAAGATATAGTAAGAATATGTGCCTCCTCTGAGGTTCGAACCAGGACCCTCTAGAAGTTAAAGTTAGCACGTTAACACTGTTCCCGCAAGAAAGGGAAGTTTTGTAAACGCTATGTAGGTTATACGTTTGCTGAATTATCGATGACAATCGTTACGAAAGCTTTATAATTGGTCATGACGGGGGTCACATACGTCTTCCTGCCGTTAAAAAAGAAAAAAACAATAGAAGTAAGGTTGGCGTATCCCACTCACAGTTTATCCGAACCGTTTATTGAATGTACTGGATATTAATATATTGACATTCTTTTGTTCAGGTTGGTTGTAAAAAGTTGAGCCTATTATTAATCTGTTGTTGCGTGTAGGCTGATAAATATTAAACGTGCTTGTCATGTAATATCTTTTTATGAATGTGTTTCTTGTTAATTTATTTATATGAATTAGAATTAAATAATTAAAATGAGTCTGAATGAAATGACATAATTGTGCATTATTTCGCATTCGTTTTTTTTTCTTTTGTGATTGCTAATAAGTGATTATACATTATAATCGAGTATTAAAACGCCAAAACAATACAACTTGATGTACTTATTAATTTGCAAAAGCAAAGCATACGTTTGTGTGCAGATGAAATGTGAATCTCGATTGCGCTTGTTTCAATCACTGATTTATTATATTAAAATTCCCATTGATAAAAATATGGTTTTTGTTTCGTACAAAAAAAGGATTTACTTAAAAATAATTACCGAAAATGGTGTGCAAATCTGTTTAAATTATGCAATCTTCGACTTATATATCCTACCCAAAAGCGAATAAAAAAAAAATAACAAAAAATACTGAATAGATTTTGTATAGATTTTTTTTGGTTAAAATAACTAAATGAAAGTTAGTCAGTATTAACCAGAAAATGGGATTACCTTGCTTAAAATGTCTCATTATTAACACTCGCATATATGCAGAGGGAACTATTCAGAAAAGAGTTTTTGATAAGAGACTTAATGACTTTTCTGAATAGCTGTGTTGTATGTCGAAGAACAAGCCAATTTTTCAAAAGGACAACACTCACCAAACCATATGCTTTTTTATAAGGCATTATTTTTTTGTGTTTTCAGGATTCAATTAATTAATTTCGTTGCTAACAGTTAATTTAAATATCTTTTCCTTGACATATGAATCTAACTGCAATTCAAAGAATGTCACTCATGAAGGGGTAACATGCTCGATGATGATTCTTTGAAATTTGATCAATAACACATGGCAATTAGCTTAATTTGCTAGAAGATAAAACTATGTTGTTGTTTTTTTTTTTAATTTTGTATTAATGTTAAAAATAATATATCTGTCTATGCGTAATAAACATCGATTGTCGTTTCTCTATTTCAGAAAATATTTTTGTTACTTATCGTTCAAATGTTATTTTTATTAAAATGGTTATAAGTCGACTATAAGTTTTTTTTAATTCATCTGCAAGTTTTGTATGTCCATTTCATAAAACTGTGTCTTCTCAACTGTTAATTCTATCTCTTAGTGCAATATTTGTTCACGCAATTGCTCGTGCCACATTGTGCTTGTGTGAAATAAAACTTGGAACGTGAACTTGAAATCGGCTGTTCGAATAAAATAACTTGCACCTGTTAATGTCAACATCTTTCGAATATTAAAGCTTTCTTCACATAGTGCATTTCCTAAATACGTATATTGTTCTACATTAACCATTTTCGATTTAAATTAATTTTATTCCGTCTTGAAATACTACCTTGTAAAAAGTTTCGCAAATAAATTGAATATAGTATATAACAAATGGTCCGAAATGTATGATAATGTAATTATGTACCATTTCCTTTTATGTCCTTTCGAAGATCACGTTTTTACGCAATTGCTTGTAAATGTAGACCTACATACATTCGTTAGTTAATTATCTGAAGATAAAAGCGGCAACTTTTATTCTATTAATTGTTTTTTTTGTGTGCAAACGAACATTTCCACGATGATTAAATGTCTACCAATAATGTTCGCATAGTTGTGAGGGATTCAAGTTTACAGAATACATGTAGTGATTAAAACATCTAACAACCACATCATGTTACTTGAACTCTAAAATTGACGATAATTATCAACAAAAATGTCAAACTGTATGCCATACCATATCAATACATAACACACGTGTTCATATTGTCTTCCTTACGGACATTGTAAGGAAGTATCAATTATAAGCTACATGTTGTGTGGTGTACATTCAGACATTATTTTAATCCTTTATATTTGACCCGATAGTGATGAGATCATTGACTGTGTACACGTAATGTATTTTATGTGTTACATTTTGGCCGTGATATAATTGTTGTCATTATGTTATAACTATATAAATTGAAAGAATTGCATACGGTTCGATACATTTATGCAAATACATGTTATTATAATATTGACACTAAAGTAATAGTCGATCTCTTTGTCGTAAGAAGATGTTAAATGTTTGCAAAGTGCGTGACGTCTACGTTACATGATCTTATCAGATATTTTAGTATAATAATTATTTTTGGTTTAGTAAACAAAGCGAATCTTTTTCGGCTCAGATTTTAAAATGAAAACTGTAAGTTTTCGTGAAGATATAAAGAATCAAATATTAAACATGAGTGACTTTTAATAATTGTAAATGCTTTATTCGCTCGTTTTGTTGTGTATAAAATATTATTTAACCTTTAAAGACTTTAAAAGCCAACAGGTTTCTTAGCTTTATTTGATGAGATCCAACCTTTTTTAAATCAAGGCTGCGAAGCACTAACATTCGAAATAAATCATGCATTGGCTATGTCGTTCAGCATAAAAAGACATGTATCCTCGATATTGTTTTTAATGAACGTTTTTCTGAAGTATATATCAAATTGATGATCGATCGGTATAAGTGTTTGTACTACATTTCATCTGATTTTGCCTGTTTCTGTGTCCTACACAACAGTTGAACTTGATGGTGCGACAATAGTTTCCATTTGTTTCTGTCTTTGTACGCTTCCGCTGTTTTCATTCTTCAGTCGCACTTATTACAGGCAAAAAAAAATAAAAAAAAATAAGATGTCTCAATTGGTTCAATCCGTCATATGCAAATATTCAGTAACGCATTGATCATTGTTGTTAATTTATAATGGAACACGATCCTACCATTAATTGTTATTTTATTGGTTGAATTCCTCCTTGGTATGATGTGTTTTCCGATTTAAAAATATCATCGGATGATGGATTTCGAATAATCTAATTAAAGCATACGTTATATACCTTGTCCATCATCATATATCATTATGGATAGCCCCAGGATTCATTTAATGTGTGAGTTTATTGAAAACCTCAATCTCACATTCGATCAGAACGCTAATGACGACGAACAGCGATACGATAATAAAACATCATTGTGAGCACATAACGGTCATCGATGGGCTCAAATAAAATAGAACATTAAATTATTTTAACGTCCAGAACATAAGAACGCAATTCTGCGTGTTAGAGAAACATCATTTGTAGTTCTTTATGGCAAAGATATTCATACCGTCTTCTCTTTACGACACTCTTATAAAGCATTGACTACATCTTAAACAGAATACACCCGACCAACACGTACAATAGCTAACAAACCATATCCGTTCTTTTGTTTCTATTTGTTTTTTTTGTTTTTTTAAATCTTTTTTTTGTAAAAATATGTTTTGCAAATTCTTGCAAATTATCACAAGGTTTTCGGTATCTCTCAGTCGTGTCCGAGTGCGGACCTTGGCTTGTGTCTTGATAGTGCACGTCGTAGAAGCTGGGTCTGAAATATAATAACGCGAAGCTTGGTTGCGAATCTTATTGGAATATCAACGTACGAAAAGCGAAATACCGTTACTCATCAACTGAACCATACTTGAAAAAGAATAATAAACATAACGAAGTATACTACAACATGGCCTTAATCTACCCGAAATGATTAAACATTATTATAAACTTCGTGCATATTATGTTTTTTTGTTATATTGTTGTTGTATTTCGTGCCGGCCTATTTCAACGCTGAAATTTTGAGATAAGATTTACATGTTTTTATGATAGTAATAAACGAAAGAAACCTATAACTACTTACATGTCCATGATTTACCAATCACGTTGGCGCCCGGCGTATCCTGATGGGACCTTCACGGGCTGGCCACCGGAAGTCAAACCAATGGTCTTCTGGGCGACGTGGAGGGACTCCCTGGCAAGGTTACCAGCAGCGGCGTTGGCGAGCGGGTCGCCCATGGAGACGGCTCCACCGGTGTTCCTGTCAATGATGCGTGCAGCATCGCCAATGGATCCCTTGGCCAAGCCATGTCCGAGCGAGGCAGCAAGAGGGTCGTGACCGATCGTTGCCATTCCCGAAGCTCCAACTTTGTTGACGTCGTGGACGATATTTACACCCATCGGCATTCCCGGTCTGTGCATACCGCCGAAGGGACTGACACCAACCATGCCAGGTTGATGGACTCCCATCACACCTGCACCGACCATTGGGCCTCCAAAACCTGTCGATTTGGCAACGTCGTGCATCACTTCGCCCTCAATCTTTCTTGCAACATGTCCGTTTGGGTTGATGAATCCTGTTCCTACTGGTACTTGAGCTGCCTTTGCAATGTTGTGTCCTTGAACAGCATCGGCACCGAGGGTTGCTTTTCCGATGTTGTGGGCAATGACACTTGGGTGATCCACACCAACGATTCCAGCAGATACTCCACCAAAAGGTCCGAGGTTAACCATACCGTCGTTGAAGATGGGCTTACCGGCAGGAATAGCAACACCGATGGATGCCTTGGCCATATCGTGCTGAATTGGATTAACTCCTCCCATAGTGGCCTTGACAATATTGTGTTGAAATGGGTTACCGCCTCCCAAAGACATCTTTACAATCTTATGATCGTCATCCTTATCCATGGACTTGGCGATATTGTGTTGAATTTGGTTGACCGGTCCCATGCCGCCGATAACTGGGTTAATACCAATTGTTTTCAATCCCATGTGATTTGCCTCCTTGACGATGTTATGCTCAGTTGCTTTTGCAACCTGGTGTCCAACAGATCCGGGAGCGATAACGTATCTGTTTGTGTTGGGGTCAAACACAAGTTCCTGGCCGTTGAAGTCAGATGGGAATGGCATGCCGCGGAGAGGATCTGTCCAGCCATCATTGTGATCAAATGGTCCGTTAGGCATGTCTGCGCCGAATCCATTGGCAATGCCGTCAGGGTTCAGAGTACCACCGTGTCTCGGCAGTAGGACGTTACCAATCGTTTCACCGGCGGTGAGCGGTCTGCCGAAGATGGTACTTCCAATCACGCTAGAAATATCGTGTGGCATCATACCTCCGTTTGCGATACCCATGAGACCTCCGGGACCAAACCTAGGCTGCATACCACCGCCAATGGTCGCCTTGGCAACATCGTGTTCCAGTTGTTGACCTACAGCAACTGCCTTTCCTGTGTCGTGTCTGAGTTGACCACCGACTACTTGTGCTTTGCCGATGTCGTGTTGTATTGGGTTGTTCAGTATCGGAGATCCTATACCGATATGGCCTCCTGCGATACCCATGAGACCTCCGGGACCAAACCCAGGCTGCATACCACCGCCAATGGTCGCCTTGGCAACATCGTGCTGCAGTTGTTGTCCTACAGCGACAGCCTTTCCCGTGTCGTGTCTGAGTTGGCTACCAACTACTTGTGCTTTTCCTATGTCGTGCTGAATTGGGTTACTAATGAAGGGCTGGTTCACAATCCTAGCTCTTCCTTCATAACCTGTCGCACAAATTTAAACATGATATTTAGTAATGTAAAGTATAAAGTAAAATCACATCTGACTACAAGTATCATAATTTGCGTATAAATCAATGTACTGGTACGTCTTGGCAAGAACTGTACATGAATGGGTAAATACACAAAACAAAGCATAATGTTGTTTTATCTAAAATATCGTGTTAAAGAAAACCTATGTAATGTCAGCTCTTAAAGATGTTTTTACTTTATATCATTGCCCGTTCCTGCCTTCAGAAATATAGTTTCAGAATATTCACAACAATTTAGTGATATATCTTTTGTGCGTTTCTTATCAAATAATGTAATCTTAAGAAACTATTAATATTTACCTTGTGAATGGCCGTATGCCACGAAAACGAAACACAGTATTGTTCTTAGGTACATCTTCATTTTGTATCCTGCAAACACAAACAGAAAATACCAATAAGAACCAATTCAAAAGTGATTAGAATGTTATGGATTGACGGGTCTTGCTTAATGATTGTTCATGTATTTTATTGCGGTCTCGCTTTATGATTTGACATGCATTTTATTGCGGTATCGCTTAATGATTTTACATGTATTCCGCTGAAGTGTTGCTTAATAATTGTACATGTATTCCGTTGCGGTCTTGCTTAATAATTGTACATGTATTTTCAATTATGTATAACACATATAAATTTACTCATTTACACTGTTATTATTTACTACAAAGCAACATCGACCATTACCATATAATACCAAACAAAATATTGGAAATATCCATTTAAGTCTTAAAATAAACATGTTACCTAAAACCACTTTAGTAAAAGACAAATGTCTACAATGTAGACAACAACACATTTTATTTATATTGATCTTAAAAATAAATATAAGTGTGTTCTTCAAACAAACCAAATCATAAATAGCACAACTGCTAAGATATACAATGTCTTGTAAACACTTGTCTTATCAGCGTCGACCTTACAGAAAACATTTTGTATATTCAAAACTATATTGAAAACTTACTTTTTCTCAGGACGCAGTAGATATGTTTTCACTGTTCACTCTATGTTATTGTTAAGTTTTAATGTTTCTTTACTCTTTTTTTATGTTTGTGTTTTTTACTTTATCTACTGTTCCCAATCTATTCGTTGTTTTTCTTGTTCTGCTAAACACTGTGTCTGTCTGAATATTTTTACACAACCTGTGTCAAGCTTCACCGATCAGGATTAACATGCCATGCGGTCGAATGACATCAACGATTGTCAAAATTGTCGTTAAACTAATTAGTAAACAGTCATAGAAACTCATGAACCAACGTCGCAACGAATCATAAACCGTATCGATGTTTCCTGAGGTTTGATAGATGCCCGTCGCTAACGTCACTCCGCATTACGTTGACGTTTACGTTTATCTCAATTTGCTGACCATGATCTACCACATTTTGGCAATTACGATAATCACGGTGCACATTATTGTATTTAACCTAATACTTTGTTACTAACTTACTTTTAAATCAATGTGTACCGCAATAAATGTAGCCATAACATGTGATAATATTAATGCTTATTAATATTAACTACCCTTTAAAACTTAACGCTGTAGTTTTTTCCCCAAAGTACCCAATAAATCGATTTCTGGTTCTGAGCAAACGTATGTCATAAAAATGAGTATAGTGACATTTTATAGTTCATCTTCTTGCAATGAAGGACAATTGTACTTTATAAATCTAAAATTGGATAGTCTCGTGGAGAATGCGATATTTGGAAAATGTTGCCCCTATTTTGTGTCTTCGTCCTTCAGAGTGCGCCATTCACAGAGATACGAATTGTTGTATCTAAACAATCAACACATAGATTTTTTGTCAAGTTACCTTTAAAAAGTAATGTTTTTTAGGTGAAATAAAACAAGATTGAATGTGATTTTCTGACTGTAAATATTGCCGAAATTCTAAACTCCGTTTTGTCGAGTTGTGTGCCCATTAACCGATTTTCATAAAACGTTTGTATTAAAGTTCTTATTTGAATTGTAGACCGAGAAAAAAACAACATTGATTTGAAATAGTTGTATTTGTTTTTCTATCTATAATTGAAATAAATTTGATTTTATTTTCGAGGATAGTGAACGTTTGACATAGAAAACATACTACCAGATAAGAATTCTGGTATTCGTATTTAACGGCAGGATGCAAAGAGCGGTTTACTTACATTTCTTGGTCGTAAATATTTAAACTTATCCCACGTGGAATATAAATGAACTTTTTTAACTACGGAATATGCCTGACCGAAAAGTTATTGCTAATTGTTTGTGCGCATATTGACGGGTAATACATAAATATTTAATTTGCAAATATCAAAAGCGTTATCCCCCGCGATTAGCGGAGGACGTTTTCGACGTTTTCCATCCGTCCGTCCTTCCGACCTTCTGTCAGTCCGTCCGGGACACTTTTGTGTTCGGAGCCATAAGAAGTGCTTGGGCCGATTTCATTGAAACTTGGTTTGAGTGTATATATGAATAGGAATATGATGCACGTCAAATGCCGTCGCAATCCATTTGCATATAGCTATCTTATGGCCCTTTTTGACTTGAAAATAAGCACACTTTTGTGTTCGAAGCCAGATCTTTGAACCTCTTGGTCAGATTTCACTGTCACTTGGTATTTGCGACGCAAACATTTACATATAACATATGAACCGCAGCCATGAAACTTATCTTAGGCGTTCTCAATCATCTGGGGCTGAGTCCCATGCAAGACTTCTAAAACAAGAGGCATGGTCAAGGTCACACATTTATGTCAACGATCACAAATTTGATAAATGATCCATAATTCAGCCATAACTTTACTATGAATCAAAGGATTATGTAATAACGTTCTACAGTTGTTCTCCTTTATATGGTTGTTTGCCACAGGTAAGACTCATGTCTCTTGGGTCAATGTCAAGGTGACAAACTGAGGTCAAATATAACACATGTTTATAACATATGCCTTATTTTGTAAGGATTCTACCATTCATGAAGATAATTAGGCGGTGTTTTAAATTAACAAAATCAAGGCGCGAAAGAAACATATTTAAACTGATTACGTGTTAATGGAAAATGTATATACCATTTTTAAAGCGAAGAGATGTATTGTTCTTATCGGAAATAGTATTTGAACGGACACGGACCCATTCATTCGAAACAGTGACGGTCCGCGTGTGTTAGCACTTAATGTTGCTGAATTGCTTTTGTATTTGGTCAAATTGCGATTCTATATGGTTAATTCGTACTTATATGTGCGTATTATGAGACCAAGTCTAGGCTAATTATGAAGGTTGGCATGCCTTTCAACCAGTTTATGCGACCATGATTTGCATTTACCGTGCCGTGCAAAGGCGGTGAACCGAGCGTGAATCATTTGTTACGTTTGATGTCGTTTTGAAGGCATTCTCCTGCGTTGTTTACATACCTACAGTTTTATTAAGAATTTATCTCTAGATAATGTGTTTGGAAATTCGTTATTCCTTTATTTAGAAGTTTTCAACAAAAGTTTGGTCATTGATTGAATTTTATTTGCATCTTTTCATATAATGAGAATTTCTAACCATCACTTAGCATTGAATAAAATTGTGTTTATTGTTCCTAAAAGACTGAACAATCGATTAATTCACACAATTAATCGACTGTTACCAATATGTAATATGGCTCATTCTGAATAACAATTATAACTTCAAATACAATTTATCTCCATTAACCTTTGTATCAACATGACTTGAATACATTATCTATAAATAACACGATTATGAACGCACAGCGGTTAAGTATCTCGTGTTTGTTCAGTTTATTTTATTAACCATGTGTCAAACTACATTAAATATTAAATGTTAATGAAATCATGATATAAGAAGAAAAATCATTTTCAAAACATCTGACGCTAAACATACGTTTGCATGTACTAGTAAGGTTATTCAAACGTCATCGGTGTATGTTCACATCTATAGAGCATAATCACCCATTCAAAAATAACATCCGTCATTTTTCGTTTTCTTCTGTTGGTGAGTGACTGTTGTAAATCACTCGAGCATGTAATACATCAAATCATATTAATAATATACAAAATTGAAATTGACCACCGACAAAACCTCTATACTAAGAATCACGTTTTATTATGCAAACAATAAAGATCATACACGGGTCAAGAGAGCATATGTATTTGATATACAACAGACGGACGTACTGACAGACGGTAATGTTTTATACGCAATAATACACATGATTTTTGATCGTTTGCATTGTGACTAAATCATTGTCATTATATCTACTGCGCCCACGCCATATTCATATGCCCGTCTGTCAACCAATTGCATAAAAAATGAATTAACAATAATTTCCTCTTGGTCATGAATCTTACATTTCGAGCCATTTAAAACATCGATATTTCAGATGTGGTTAGAAATGCACTACTCATAATTGGGCATAGCATTAAATTTGGTGTGTCGCTTTAAGAGATTTATTTACAATGATTGACATTTATTACAGTTTTTATTATGTGGCTTACAGTTTTTTGTCCTGGTCGTATACCACATAAGCCGTGCGTTTGCTGTTTTGCATTTTTTTATCGTGTTTTTTTTCGCGTATTACTGAAAGTGTGAAACAATGAGTGGCGATTAAAGAACATCGTACTCACGGACATGTGAATATCTTTGTGTGACTACGTTGATAGTCATATATCACTTATACATGTCCTCTGTTAATATTAATGAATACTATATTGTAACTGGTTAATATATCAACCTTTAGAGTCTGAATACCCCTTGTTTGTTTCAATCAGAAATATGGCACTGATACAATTTAATGTTGGTCTAGATACGGTCGGTCGAATTATCATTTTTTGGTATCTGATTTTTTTTTTTTTTTTTTTTTTTTTTTTTTTTTNTATTATTGGATATTGATGTCATGTATTTTACGTTTTAAAACAGTAATTATAAAATAGTTACAGTTGTAATTAATCGCTTTCCAATTCATCTTTATTGGCGATTTTAATGGTTTAAAGTGACTTTTTAACAGATTTTCATATTTTTTTGGAGAATGACTTTAAATAAATTCACCGACATATTCTTAACAGTTTAAAAAAATTATTCTATGGAGAAAAAAGATATAGTACAAATATATGAACCCGGGATCCCTAGAAGTAAAAGTTAGCACGCTACTACTGTTCCATGCTAGCTTTCGAAATATGGAGGTTTTGTAAACGCTATGTACGTAATACTTGCTATTGCTGAATTATCGATCAAAAGCTTTATAATTGGTCAGTGCTTCGGGTAAGCATATGTCCTCTTGCCGTTAAATAAAGAATATTTAAAAAAAAACAAAAAAAACAATTAGAAGTAAGGTTGGCGTATCCCACTCGAAGTCCCGAACCGTTCATTGTATGTCCTGGCTATGAATATATTGAAATTCTTTTGTCGAGGTTGGTGCATGCCTGTTACTACTGTGCTGTTGCGTGTAGGTTGATTACTTCTTAACGTTCTTGCCATGCAATGCATTTTTAAAATGTGTTTCTTGTATATTTATTAGAAATAATAAAAATTAGATATTAAATTATTTATACGTGTCTGAATGAAATGAAATATAAAATAATTGTGCATTGTTTCTGCATTCGTTTTTTAAAAATGTTTTTGACACTTGTAATTGTAAGAAAGTATTAAAATACCGAAACAATTATTACTTGATGTACTTAACTGTAAAACAGTGATTATGTGTCAGAGATGTAATTATCACTTTCGCGTTTGCCGAGAATTAAATATAAGACCCATATCAAAGGTCTTTGTTAATGTAATTATTAAATTATATATATACAAAATATACAAATTCAAACGTCAATAAAAATAGTCTTCATTGTAATTAGGCAAAATATCTGTGCTAAATTGTCATTAGGTATATATATATATATATATATAATATAGCCTGTAAATCCTTAACAATTTAGAGATGCAGCATAAATGTACACGTAATTAATTCTTTTGGTGTCAGGTCTG
>VMBQ01000150.1:344265-376677 GCA_007657795.1 Dreissena rostriformis
ATATATATATATACCTAATGACAATTTAGCACAGATATTTTGCCTAATTACAATGAAGAATTTAGCACAGATATTTTGCCTAATTACAATGAAGACTATTTTTATTGACGTTTGAATTTGTGATATGACCATGTCGATAATTCTTAAAATACTGACTATGTTACTGACCATTGAATCGCTTACTGTTTTTATGCTTAATGTTTTATCATGTATTATGTGACTTATACTAATTAATATATTAACCAAAGGGTTTGCGTGAATTAAATAACAATAAAATTAATTGTATTTTTATTATAGAAAAATCGCGATACACAGTATTTATTTGAACAATTAAATTAAACATATATACAAGTAATTCATTGCATAAACAAATCAAACGTTTGTTGTTGTTTTTGTATGCAGATAAAATTTGATTCAATTTAATTGGGATTGCGCTTGATTTAACCACTGATTTGTCTAATTTAATGGATAAAACACATTGGTTTGCGGTACAATAGAAGTGTTTACCTTTAAATAATTTCAATTAGCAACAAAGGAAGGCAAATCTTTTATAATAACGTTATCTTCGATGCATCTGAAGCCCCTGATTAGAAACTCATTTAAATGAATAGAATACGAGTATTCACTTTGTTATTCATAAAACAATTGTTTTTTTTTTAACATGCCCGCCCTAAACATTCTACCGAAAATCGAATACAAAACAAACACATACTGAATGCATTTTTTTTGTATAGAAAATAAGGTGGATTTATTTTCACCGAGACTGTACGATTTTGTCAAATTTTTATATGAGTTCAATTGTAATATATTGATAAAAATGTGTTACAATAACACACAATACGCAAGAAAAATTATACATTTAAGACGAATTTCATAAAATGCAGCAAAGACAAGTAAGCGCTGGTTAAAGCCGATGCCGACACTTTTACTCGTATTTGTTAGGAAACAAAATTGTGTCTTTGTGTCGTATGAACAAATCTGCACTAAAACTAAATTTAGATTCACATTGTACATGCATGATATACATGCTGGCGAATAAGGCTGGAAGCCATTTTCGATTTCAGATTTAAATATCTGGCTTATTTCGCATTTTTCGACACATCTTCTTCTTAAATGTTATTTTAATTTATATTGAAATATATGTATAAATTTGTTTAACACATTTTATATAAACTCATAAATATTTGACAAAATCGTACAGTCTCACTTTAAGGGACTTGTTCACGGTTTATCAAAATGAGATTTGTTTCAACTTTTTGTCACAGATTCAAGAAATAAATGAACAATGTACATCAGTGTGCGGAATAACACTAATGCCGCAGACTTATACTTAAAATACACTTTTGTTTACGAAAAATCATCGTTAGAAATTGAAAAAATTATAAAGCGTCTCAGACGCGAAACGATCTAAAAATTTCGATTTATTGTGTTATCGTTATATATTACCACGTGGAGAGTTATACAAAGTATAAAATAAATGGCAACCCATGTGAAAACGGATGGTCAGGTCCGCACATAATGTAGTCGTAAAGACTCAACGACGACCCGAACATAAACTCTGAATTACACACATACACGCGTGAAGATGGATAGGTTTCGGCGCTTGGCTTTTACTCCATGGGTCAGTGGTTCGAGTGTGGTTGTGTGGTTAACTTTTTTTTTATTTTTTTATTATTTTTTATTTTTATTCTTGTTTATATATTGTAGCTCTTTTAGTTCTGATGTTTATTTTTATGGTGTGGTTAACATTTTTTTTCTTTTTTTGATTATTATTATTTTTATATTTTTATTCTTGTTTATATATTGTAGCTCTTTCGTTCTGATGTTTATTCTTATCAATTAAAAGCATTTAATGACAAACTTCAAAACATGCCAAAATCTGTGAACAAGTCCCTTTAAAATTACTGAATAAACGTAAGTCAGTATGAACCAGAAAATGGGATAGGCTGGCTAAAAATTTCTCATAAATAACATCCGCATTTGAAGAGAAACTATGGAACGCCAATGCTGCCTTCTGATGGCACTGGTCTTTATGTTCTGTGCATTTACTAAGTTGTTTTTTGTAAACTACATTTTGTCCTGTAGAAACATCGTTTTGTTCTGTACATTTTTCATTATGCTATGTGCATTTGAAATATCGTTTTGTACTAACGACATTTTGTTAGGTGCATACATCATTTCGTTCTGTGCATTCGTCATTATGTTGTGTGCATTTACTAACCAGTTTTGTACTAACGTCATTTTGTTAGGTGCATACATCATTTCGTTCTGTGCAATTGTCACTATGTTGTGTGCATTTACTAACTCGTTCTGTATTCACGACATTTCATTTAGTGCATACATCATTTCGTTCTGAGCATTTGTCATTATGTTGTGTGCATTTGTCATTATGTTGTGTGCATTTGTCATTATGTTGTGTGCATTTGTCATTATGTTGTGTGCCAACGTCGTTATCATGTTCGGCTATATTACACTGGGAAATAAAAGAGACAACACCGGTGCACCTGTTAATGTATACATCATTTCAATAGTGTTACTTTCTTGGCATATGTTTATTTCATAAAGGCATCTATTGTTCCACTATCACTTTGTTCGATTTTAAATTATTGTGTCCCGTTTTGAAATACTACTCTGTAAAAAGGTTCACAAATCAATTATTAATATTATTTAAGGCCTATACCGAAGTGTATGATGTCATAATCATAGACCTTTTTCCTTGTATGTCATTTTGTAGATCAAGTTTTGCATCGATTTCCTGTAATTGAAGGCCAGGGAACAAATATGCTTAAGTATATTAGCTAACGATACAATCGAAAATCTTTTTCATATTAAGTGTTTTTGTTTTGTGCAAACGTACTACACCGACGATGGTTTAATCTCTACCAATAATGTTCGCAAAACTGTGTTTGAGTCAAGTTTACAAGATTGTTAACAATACCTTACAAACAAATTATTTTACAAGCACTAATTGAACATTGAGCATAATTTTTAACAAATATGTCCCAATATGCCAGACAATATCAATACATTACAAATGAGTTCATAATATATTTCGTACACACATTGCAAACAAGTATCAATTCTTAGCTACATGTTGTGTAGTGTTCTTAAGACGTTTTTTTCAACATTGATATTTGACTCGATATTTTTGGAGTCATTTGATGTGTATGAGTATAGTGTTTGATGTGTAACATTTTTTTCGATAATAAGATTGTTGTCATTATTAAATAGTATTTGGGAAGATCCTAAGAGTTCTTCAATCTATCATTAATTCTCATCGTATCGGCCCTCCTCACTGTATCGTGACTTTAACCAGTACACTCGGAAAAACCCTCAAGAAGTACATGACGGTCAATGTTTTTCAATTTTTAGAAGTTTTATTTCAATTGCCGTATATTAATGACTATTAACAGATCATTTTTATTTTATTTTAGGTTTGGATTGGAAAGTAGGTCATGTCAAATCCTGGGTGATGATGTTATTTTTAAATTATTTAAGACATAATTGTGTAGTTTGTTTATGGTTTATTAGTAGGTTTATAAAATAGTTTATAATCCGCTTATTTGTGAAAAAAAAAGTAACAATAGTCACAGAACAATATGAGTAAGAGTTTGTTTTTCCATTAGGAAACTATTTATAGAACGAGCACATGCGCATAGTAACAAACCTTAGCAACCAATCAGAAGGGCCGATATGATGAGACTCTGTGTACATGATACACAGTACTACAGGGAGCTAAGTCTAGTCAGTATTTTGTCAAAACATTGCCGATTTTAATGCAGTTTTTTGTTGTTATGCCCTAGAACATATGTTTAACTATAGATTGACACATAAAACAGGTTTGTTTTTAAATATTTTTACTTAAAATATGAAGATGTATTGATTAAGAGGGCCGATACCACGGGTTAACATGCTATGTATTCATGCTTGACTTCTCGTGTAAAAGTCTCAAATGATGTAACAGATTCATTTCACTGCAATATTGGTACCAGGCAAGGGGATAAATCGAGTTCGACTATTTTTGCCCTATTTATAGATGAGTTATCTTCACTTTTAATGCTTAAATGTGAATCTGGTATTTTCATAACTAATGATTTATCCCAGATATTTTGTGTCTAATGTTTGCAGACGATGCCGCCAATTGTGCTGAGACCGCCATAAAGTTACAACAACAAATCAACATTGTTGATCAGTTTTGTTCTGATACTGGTATGGATATTAATCTGGATAAGACTGAAATTATTGTATTACGCAATGGTGATCCCCTCCGAAGATATGAAACTTGGTTCTTCCGTGGACAACAACTTAACGTTACTCCTGTATTCAAGTACATAGGGTTACTGTTGATTCTAAATTTAAGCTGGAGCTCAGTCCATAATAAAATAGCTTCCCAAGAACAAAAGGCACTATTTGCAATAAGAAATTATCAGAAACAATTTTGCTTTTTTTTCCTGCAAAGGATTTATTTAAAATAGTTGAAACTGGTAAAGCCAATATTATGTTACTGTTTTCAGATATGGGGTTATGAGTACAGCCCAGCTTTTGAATCTGTCCATAATATGTTTTGTAAAAATATCTTACATGTTCGTAAAAATACCAATACTTGCATGGTTTTGGGGAAATGTGGAAGACTCCCAGTACGTATCACTTATTTTACCAACTGTATCAGGTACTGGTGTAAACTGTTAACTATGTCATCTGTATGATACCCGAGGCAATGTTATATTATGCTTAAATCAATAGATGATGTTGGAAGAATGTGTTGGGCAACCAATGTAAAATCTATACTTTTTACATAGGGGTTGGATATGTGTGGATATCACAAAAAATGGTGATTCTGATATGTTTATCAAACTTTTCAGAAATAGATTGATTGACTGTTTTACTCAAAACTGGCATGACACCGTAAGTAACTCAAGTCGATGTCGCCATTATAGTCATTTTAAAACCCTACTTAATATCGAGCGATATTTGATAATAGAAATGCCAGTCAAACACAAAATAGCCTATGCTAAGTTTAGATGTTCAAATCATAAACTACAAGTTGAAACTGGCAGACATCTGAATATTACTTTCCAGAATCGCGTGTGTAATGTTCGTTCACAAATTAGAAATAATATGACATAATTATGTGGATTGTGATTTTTTCCGTTGTGCTAAGTATACAAGTATTATAAATCAGTTTCTGTTCAACTGGTATGACTCTGGTACTGACTTATTGAATGATTTTGAAACTATTAGAAAATTAGCAGTGTATGTTTTCTATCTGATGAATTATACAAAAGACTAGAAACATTGTATTGACATTTACATCTGTACAATATTACTATGACACAACTTTGCAATTTCTGTATATTACATGATATGTTTTTTGGGCCGGAGACCTCTGTTTCTTTAATAAACTGTTGACTTGATAAGATGGCATGCAACATTGTATCCGCAATATTGCTTTTCAATGAAATATTTTTTTATTGCATTGAATCGTTTCAAATAATTACTGACATTCAAACAAATTGTCATTCCAGGGGGGAAATTAATATACTACATTTCATCTGATTTTGTTTGTTTTATTTTTCCTGAAAAACAGTCAACTTGCTGGAGCAACAAGAGTTTCACTTTGTTTCTTTTGTAATACGCTTGTGGGGTTTTAATTGTTCAGTCGCACTTATTTCTGGCATATTACTTTTTTAAAAGATAAAGTTATCTGATTTGGTTTAACCTGTATCTCGTATAAGAACAGAACGCTAACGAATACCGATAATAAAACGAATACGTCGGTGTGAAAACAGAACGGTAATCGTTGGACTCAAATATTATAAACCATTTAATTAGTCAGACTTCCTCACGAGCGCTATTATGCGTATTAGAGAAGCACCACTAAGAGTTACTTATGAAAACAATATTTGCATACTGTCCTATTTTGAAGACACCCTCATAAAGGGTTGACGACATCTTAAACAGAATACATCTCGGCCAACATTTATAATATTTAACAAATACCATCAGTTCTTTTGCTATTTTTTTTATATTTTTTTCTTTAAAATAAATTCTTTACAAATTATTGCAAAATATCACAAGGTTATGGGTGTCTATCAATCGTGTCCGGGTGCGGACATTGGCTTGTGTCTTGATAGTGCACGTCGTAGAAGCTGGGTCTGAAATATCATTACAATGCAAACCTTATTGGAATATGTACATAAAATACCGTAACACAGTTACTCATCAAGCGAACAGCATTTGCAAAATATAAAAAGAGAATCATATATATTACGTAGCAGATTACAACTTAACATTAATCTACAAGAAGTAATTTAACATTTTTATAAACTGATGTATATGACCTTTTCGTTACATTGTGTCCGTATTTTGCACCGAAAGCCTATAACCGCGCTAAAATTGAGATATTTAATAATACTTTTTCATTTTTTTTTTAAATATGATAAACGAAAGAAAGCTGTTACTACTTACTTGTACATGAATAACTAATCACGTTTGCGCCCGGTGTAATCTGATGGGGCCTTCACGGGCTGGCCACCAGAAGTCAAACCAATAGTCTTCTGTGCAACGTGGAGGGACTCACTGGCAAGGTTGCCAGCAGCGGCATTGGCGAACGGGTTGCCCATGGAGACGGCTCCACCGGTGTTCCTGTCAATGATTCGTGCAGCATCGCCAATGGATCCCTTCGCCAAACCATGTCCGAGCGAGGCAGCAAGAGGGTCGTGACCGATCGCTGCCATTCCCGAAGCTCCAACTTTGTTGACGTCGTGGACGATATTTACACCCATCGGCATTCCCGGTCTGTGCATACCGCCGAAGGGAGTGACACCAACCATGCCAGGTTGATGGACTCCCATCACACCTGCGCCGACCATTGGGCCTCCAAAACTCGATGATTTGGCAATGTCGTGTATCACTTCGCCCTCGATCTTCCCTGCAACATGTCCGTTGGGATTGATGAATCCAGTTCCTACTGGCACTTGAGCTGCCTTTGCAATGTTGTGTCCTTGAACAGCATCGGCACCGAGGGTTGCTTTACCGATGTTGTGGGCAATGACACTTGGGTGATCCACACCAACCGTTCCAGCAGATACTCCACCAAAAGGTCCGAGGTTGGTCATACCATTGTTGAAGATGGGCGGCTTACCGGCAGGAATTGGATAAACTCCTCCCATAGAGACCTTGGCCATATCGTGTTGAACTGGGTTACCGCCTCCCACGAACACATTACCACTCTGACGATTGTAATCGTCATCCATGGACTTGACGATGTTGTGTTGAATTGGGTTACCGCCTCCCATGCCGCCCTTGGCGACCTGGTGTCCAACAGATCCGGGAGCGATAACGTATCTGTTCGAGATGGGGTCAAACACAAGTTCCTGGCCGTTGAAGTCAGATGGGAATGGCAGGCCGCGGAGAGGATCTGCCCAGCCGTCATTGAGATTAAATGGTCCGTTAGGCATGACTGCGCCGAATCCATTGGCAATGCCGTCAGGGTTCAGAGTACCACCGTGTCTGGGAAGTAGGACGTTACCAATCATTTCACCGGCGGTGAGCGGTCTCCCTAAGATGGTACTTCCAAGCACGCTAGAAATATCATGTGGTATCATACCTCCGCCGATCATTGGGCCTCCAAAACTTGATGATTTGGCAATGTCGTGTATCACTTCGCCCTCGATCTTCCCTGCAACATGTCCGTTGGGATTGATGAATCCAGTTCCTACTGGCACTTGAGCTGCCTTTGCAATGTTGTGTCCTTGAACAGCATCGGCACCGAGGGTTGCTTTACCGATGTTGTGGGCAATGACACTTGGGTGATCCACACCAACCGTTCCAGCAGATACTACACCAAAAGGTCCGAGGTTTCCGATTCCAAAACCAGGCTTCAAACCACCGCCAATGTTCGCCTTGGCAGTATCGTGCTGCAGTTGTTCTCCTACAGCGACAGCCTTTGCCGTGTCGTGTCTGAGTTGACCACCGACTGCTTGTGCTTTGCCGATGTCGTGTTGTAATGGGTTGGCAAAGATCGGCGATCCTATACCAATTTGCCCTCCGAAGCCAGGCTGCAATCCTACATCCCCACGCGTTCTTCCTTGATAACCTCCTGCAACACACATTTAAACAGCATATTAAGTACCGGTTATGCATAGTATAAAGTAAAACCACACCTGACCACAGGTATCACACTTTATTATCATTTACAGTTTACTGGTGCGCCTGGGAAAATACCGTTCTGTAAAACACTAGGAATGTTCACGCACAGAATTATATATTTTTCTTTTAACTTAAAACCGTGTACCAAAGAAAATTCATGTCAAATCTATATATTGTATTTGTTTTATATCATTGCCCATGTCTTAAGAAATATAGCTTCAGAATACAGTCAAGTTACCATTACCGGATCAGTAGCGTAATAAAGTTGTTCTGGTGAAAATCAATAAATGTTTTAAGACTTCTTTTACATCAGTTTGCTAAAATATTACCTTTGCCTACTGTTTCAGCGCATAGTCTTATTTTTAAACGCAGGCAAAATGTATTTTTGATAACTTTTTATCGCCTCAGAATTCATGCATTAACGGATCAGTTGTAGCCATAACGGATCACGTGATCGAAACCGCTCATGAGGCATCCAACACGCTATTTGAACTGTCGAAACATGAACTGTGTTGTTTACAATGACCAAGTTACATTGCCAGTTATAAATTATATTCATTTTTTGGTATTAATTGTTTTCTATATGTGATCTTGTATCTACACTTTACGCATGGTGTTCTTGTGTAAATTATTTGTTGAAAATCATAAATAGATCGAAAAGATATGGGAATCTTATAACCCATGAACATTGTTTGAATCATATCTTATCATCGATATTGAACATGGGACATAAATAAAACATTAAGATTGCGATCATTTATTGAAAGAAACAACCAGATTTGCATATATTTTAATATAATATATTATCAATACGCATATTATCACTCTTGATCCGTTATTGCCCTAATTCTTCGTTTCATTTAAGGTGTTGCAAAATCTTAAACACGAATAAAAACTGAAATGGACTTTTGCAGACAAATAGACTACTAAATGACCTTTAAATAAATGCGTAAACTTCTTACTTTCCAACAGAGTTATAGCATGTGGCCGCGAATAATGTTCAACCTCGATTTGGAAACGAGACGGAAGTCAACAAAGTCGTATATACATGTCAGCAAAACAACCCGAAATGTTTTACAAAAAGTAGCTACGATTACGACTCAATCAATGCGTTTTAAAAAACAGGCCTTGAAGATGCTGTGTGCAAAATATCATCTAAAATGTCAATTATTTATCGCGATACGCAGTCTTGAACATCAAAGTGATCCGCTTTGGGTAATGATCCGGTAATGGTAACTTGACTGTATTCAGAAAATTTAGTGCTATAACTGTCGTGCATTTATTATCAAATAATTTAATAAAGAGTAACTATTTGTATATACCTTGTGCATGGCTGTATGCCACGAAAACGAAACTCAGTATTGTTCTTAGGTACATCTTCATTTTGTTGCCTACAATTACAAACATAATATACAAAATAGGAACACATTTAAAATGCTGAAAGGGAATAGAATGTGCCCAATGTGAATAGAATGTTATGGTCTTAAAAGTCAACCCATAAGCTTCAATAATTATTAATTAATTACATATTGCAAAAACGATATATTTTATGCATGTCTTTATATTATTGTGTTGATTTGTGTCATTTACGTTCCTAAGCTTTGTTAAAAAAATATTTTTTAAAAAAGGTCAGAAAATAAATTTAAGTCTTTTAAATGAACAGGTATGGTAAAACGCTTTTGTTAAAACAAATGTATAAAATTCATAACACACAACAAAACAGTGTATTTATATTTATTTAAAATATAAGTAAAGGTATGTGCTGCGAACAAACCAAACTTCATTTATAACACAACTGTTAAAAAATGCAATGTCTTGTTAACAGTTTTAAACATCTTTCAACTTACAAAAAACAACAACATTATGTACACTATACTACGAAACTTACTTGCTTGCAGAACACAGTAGATATGCTATAACTGTTCACACTTTGTTACTGTTCTATTATAATGTTCCTTTATTCTTAAACTTATTATTGTATTTTTATGTTTACGTATTTTCTATATCTACTGTCCCCTATTTCTTTCCGTTGTTCCCCTTGTTCTGCTTAACACTCTGCCCGTCTAAATATTTATACACAACCTGTGTCAAGCTTCGCCGATCCTGATAGACATATTCTGCGTTCGAATGACATCAACGACTGTCAGAACTGTCGTTAAACTAATTATGATACAGTCATAGAAACTCATGTACTAAAGTCGCGACGAATCACAAACCGCATCTACGTTTCCCCGTGTTTGATGGATGCCCGACGCTGACGTCACTCAGTGTAATGTTGACGTTGCGTTTGTCTCAATTTACGTTATGCGTTATGCCAGTTTTCTGCAATGACGACAATCATTGTGCACTTATATGTAACTAGCCAAGCGTCTGCCTTAATTTCAAAGGTCGTCCGGCACATAGAGTTACTCTCTTTTTTTCTAGATTTATCACTTATGTGGGAGACTATACTGTTTTGCGTGTTTGGAAATCATTAAACCAGTGTGAATCGCAATAAATGTAGCCATAACATGTGATAATATTAATGCTAATTATTATTGACTATCATTGACTAATTTAACTAATTTAACTTTATGGTTTATTTTTCCTTAAAGCCCCATTTATACTAACAAACCAACGACAATTTCGTAAAATGTTTCATAAAATAAAGTCATCAGTGTTCCTTATAGCAATATCCAAACTTTCAATGCTAGATGTCGTCTGGTAACATACATGTTTGTAGATGCAAAATGCTCGTTTTTATTGTTTTTGTGACACAATTAATTCCATTTTAATTTCCCGCAAATATATCTTTTCATACGGCACACGAACACTAAAATGGCACCATGTTAGTGTTCATGTGTCGTATGAATAAATATCGTAAATATGACAAAAAAATAATAAAAACGACCTTTTTATATATACAAACATCTATGTCACCAGACCACATCTGGCGTTGAAAATTTGGCAATTGCTATAAGGAACACTGATTTTAAATTGTTTAATTTTATTTTGAGAAATAGTGTACGAAATTTTCGTTGATTTTGAGTAGTAAAGGGGTTTTAAGTACCCAGTAAAGCGGTTAACGTTTCTAAGCAAACGTGTGTCGTACACGTCTGATTTACTCAATTATTAAAACATAATAAAACTGCAGATATATAAGTGTCCATGAGTGTTGTTGAATTGTATATAACACCTTCTTGCAATGAAGAACAATTGTACTATAAAAATATAACATTCTATAATCTCGTTGTGTATGCGATATTTTGAAAATGTTGCCCCTATTTTGTTGTCAGCATCGTGAGCATGCATTCCCATCTTGTAACTTAACAATCAAAACATGGATTTTTCAACGTTACATTTAATTATAATGTTTTTATTTAAGTAGGAATAACAAATATTGAAGGCGTTTATCTGACCGGTAATAATGCGGACATTTCAATCTCCGCTTTGTCGATGTGTGTGCCCATTTACCGATTCTAATCAGTGTAAAAACAAGGTAATCATTTTTTAAATAAAACGTTTGTTATAAAACAAAAAGGATTAAAAACATAGAAAAAAAAGAGAAAAATATTGTTTTGAAATTGTGTTATATGTTCTGCTATCTATATTTGAAACACATTTGATTTAATAACTGAGTATAGTGAACGTTTGACCTATAAAACATACTTCCAGATAAGGAGTTTCGTATTCGTATTAACCGGTAGTATACAAAGAGTGGTTAACTTTTATTCCGTATTCCTTAATTTATAATTCATCCAACGTGGAATAACTATGAGCCTATTTTTTTTCTCTAAGGAATGGTTTCTTTTTTATTCGTTACCGAACACTGTTGGCCAATCTCCAGTGCGAAAATGGACGGTTTATACCTTATATTGTTTTTAAAATATATATTAAGAATGATTTTATGTAGAAAAGTAAATGGTTGCTTAATACGTTGTGCTCGTTTTTTTTAATGCGGTTAAAACATATTAGTTTTTGATAAATATAATAAGTTGTCCCGCGGACATATTTCGCGTGTTCGGGAAAGCATGTATTCATAAACAAAAGTGATGCATACAATATGTACATGAAGTACCGATATACGCATGCACTCTTTCGATGGCGGAACTGTTTTGTAGTAAATTCTCATTGAAATGTATGATTTGTCTATGAGTGAGTTCGATTCCAACTGGAAGCGTGCATGGATAAATAAAGTATAGCATAGTACATCTTTATATTTGTTCTCAGCGCTGTCATGAACATTTAATTGCATGCGATATAAAATATAAAAAATATAGGCGTGAATTGAGGGAATATGCAGTCTTTTAAATACGAGTCAATATTTAGTGGAAATCCATCGATACAACCCTTAAACTTAAGTTCTACGTAAATATATTTCAGAAACTTCTAGATAGTTAGGCTATGTTCTGAACTGAAGAATTCAAGACAACTAAGACACATATTGCAACTGATTACGTGTGACTGACAAGCTAATATATCATTAGGAAAGCGAACAGATGTATTCTACTTATCGGAAATATTATTTTCACGAAAACGGACTCATTTCTTTGAAACTGTGTCGGTCAGCGAATGTAAGCACTCAATGTTGCTGAATCGCTTTTTTTTATTTGAATTGGGATTCTATGTTGTTAATTCTTATGTGCACGTGTGTATGTTGAAATAAAGTCTAGGCTGAAGTGCGGCATGCCTTTCAACCAGTGTATGCGTCCATGCTTTGCATTTGCCATGCGAAGGCGGTGATCCCATCTTAAATGTGTAACGTTCTGAGAAAACCGGGCAAAATGCATGTGCGTAAAGTGTCGACCCAGATTAGCCTGTGCAGTCCGCACAGGCTAATCAGGGACGACACCTTCCGCCTAAACTGGATTTTCGCTAAGAAGAGACATCATTTAAACGAAAAATTCCATGAAAGCGGAAATTGTCGTCCCTGATTAGCCTGTGCGGACTGCACAGGCTAATCTGGAATGGCAGTTAACGCACAAGCATTATGCCCAGTTTTCTCAAAACACGACACAAATCATTTGTTACCTGTGATGTCGTTTTGAAAGGATTGCCCTGCGTTGTTATAAAATTAAACAAGATTTTATCTTTTATAATATTCATGGAATTTTTTTATTGCTGTATTAATAACTTTTCAACAATATTGTGGTCATTGATTGAATTATTATTTAATTCCTGCCATATTATGTTGATTTCTTACCATCACTAAGCATTGAGTACGATTGTGTTAATAGTATCAATTCAACCCATCTTGCAACAGTCAAATTGTTTTTGCAACGTTATTATATTAGCCATATTATGTTGCAACATGTACTGTTATCCATATGTCCTATAGATCATCATCGATAAAAACTCAAACTTTAAAATACAATTCATCTCTATTAACCTTTGTACCAACTCGACTTGAATAAAATATTCAATCAAAAAGATCATGTACGCACCGCGGTTAAGTACCTCATGTTTTTTCGTGTTATTTTATAAACAATGTGTTTAACTACAGTAAATGATAAATGATAACGAAATCATAATGAAATGCACTCAAGAAAAATCTTGTTTTTTAAACATCTGACGCTGAACATACGTATGCATGTACGTGTTACGTAATTCAAACGTCATCGGTGTATGTATATTAACATTTAAACAGCATTTTCACCCAGTAAACAATAACATCATTCATTCTATGGTTTTGTTTGTTGGTTCGTAACTGGTGAAAATCACTCGATCATGCAACACCAAATCATATAAATAATTAAAAAACACACACGTTATTTTGACTACCGACAAAACCTCTAACATTTGCTTCGAATTATTAATAATTATGCAAACAATAAGGTTCACACACGTGTCAAGAGAGCACGTGTACTGAGATGTACAAACAGACGTATCAACAAACGGAACTATTTTTTACGCAATATTATAAAATATATTCATCGTTTGCATTGTGGCTAAATCATGTTAAATGTATCAACTGCACCCACGCCATATTCATATGCACATTTGTCAACCAATAGCTCACAAAAGTGAATTAATCATTATTTCCGCATTTTCATGAATCTTAAAAATCCAGACATTTAAAATATCAATGCGTCAGCTGTGTTTAGAAATGCACTTCTTTTTCAAACGCATAGTTTTTACATTGGTGTGTCGAGTTTGGAAAATTATTTATATTGATTGGTATTTATTGCATTTTTTGTAATGTGGTCTAGACATGTCTTAGCTGTTTTGCTTACGAGTGTTCTTCTTCTTGAAAGTGCGAAACACGGAATGCAGATAAAGGACCATCGTACACACGGACATTGTGTATATATGTGTGTGTCTATGTTGATAGTCATATATCACTTATACATGTCCTCCGTCATACTATATGTTAACTGCTCCATCTATCGACTTTGAGAACCTGGATACAACATCGATCTAGTACTTTTTTGTTTCAATCGGAATTATGACATTCATACCATATCTGTTCGGTCAAGATATTGTCGGTGGTATTATCACGTTTTGTCTCCGAATTAGTTTTTCATTCGTGCAATATTGATGTTATGTATTTAACCTTTTAAAAAATGTAATGTATTTTACCGTTTTTAACAGTTGTAAATTTATGCTTTTCAATATATCCGTACAGTTTTTTTATTGGTTAAACGGAACTTGTTGACAGACTTTTGTATTTTTGGGGAATTTCATTTAATGAATTTACCAACAAAACCATACTATTTGGAAATGTTTTTGTTTTATAATTATGACATGAAGACAAAAAATAAATTAAGAAAAAATGTCCTCCTCTAGGGTTCGAACCCGGAATCTCTAGAAGTAAGATAGCACGCTACCACTTTACCACGCACACGAAATTGGGAGGTATGTAAACATAGTGTCGGTGTTTGATAAATTATTTAGATAATTTGAACACGACATATAAACTTACTGCATGCACTAATGAATGAAAAAAAACCTTGTTACTTAAAATTAATATGAAAATCTGCTCCATAGATGTTCATAGTACGTTAACGTTTTTAGCAAGTTTAATCAGTTGAAGCGGTTACCAAACTGGTCGCGGGACGGCAAGATTATATGCGCAAGTCTGCTGCATATAAACTGTCATCAAATTCGGATCATAAGCTCCTTCGATCTCGCGCAGAAACGAATTATAATTCAAAGGGCAATAATTCACCGAAAAGTCATTGGAGTGGAACGACCGGATTAAATGCGAATCACCACATTATATGTATACTCAATTTTATGTTCAACAAATTTGGATGGTTTATGAATGCGATCGCGCAGAAACTAAAAATTCATTAGAATATTACATACAGTTTATAAAAGGGCAATATTTCACTGAAAAATCATTTGAGCGGAACGAACTAACAATTTGTTTATGTTCACCTTTTGTGGGAAGCTTCATAAAATTCGGAACATAAGTGTTCCTGAGTTCTAGCGCGGACACCAACTATGTGACCTACGGAAGAAAGGAAAGAAATAGAGACAACTTAAGTCCACCAACGGGCGGAAAAAGTAGCGTTTATATTCCCCCGTTACCCCCTCCCCACCGCTTTTGGGAAGCCTATTAAATGATGCACTTGTTAGTATAACATCAACGAAAGTTGGAAACACATTGGTATTAAACACACATTGGTATAAAAGTGCCATCATCGTTTGAATTGTGGCACACTCATATCGAGTGAATCTTTGTCAGCCATCAATATGCACTTTGACAAACATTTGCACCACAATCGAAATTCACAATATGTCCGCATGTTTATGAGTCGTACGCACAGATTCATTAAGGAGTATCACTTTGTCAGCATTTTTTTCTTAACCGCTGACATTACAAACCTAACATTTCTACATTGACATTACATGAAAATCGCCATCTTAATTTCGAAAAAATATTTGCATGTATAACTATTTATTATTTGTCGTGGTTATATGCTGAGGTTAACCTTCTCTTCTTGTCCGCTAAACTTAATTAAAATGTTAGTTGTGACCGCAAGACCGTACTTTAAAGTTCACGCACGTCAACGGATTTTTTTATTTAGTATGATTTGTTTTGTTATAAAAATTTATTACGACTTATGTCCACGTATATATTAGAAATAATAATGCTGCTCGAATATGTGATAGTGAACATTTCTGACCGAAAGCAAAGGCTATACACGAAAAAAAAAATCGCTTATTTCGTTTCGTTTATTGACACTTATTTGGCAATACCGTCGTATCATTAAACTTATATTTGTTCATTCATAACGTTGCTTAACACTAAGCCATGCTAAAGTCTCTGTTTAATTGTTTATGTGCGATGTACTTGTTCACAGCGCATGGTTTTCACAATAGCATAGCTACGCAGGTCACAAAGCATTGCACTAATTGAAAACTCGAGTTGCAATAGTTTTGACAAACAGTGGTGAGTTAATAAATGCCAAATAGGTTTTTGACATTTCAATTAGTTTTAAATTCACTTCGTTAAGGTTATAGAGTGTTTTAAGCTAGTAAATCCATAAAGATGTTTTTTTTTCTTTTAATTTGCATATATGAAAGATTCATTTGACAAATGAGAATATTAACAGCTCACAACAAAATTTATTTTGCCCCATCTATCTCCATACGTCATAAGTGGTATTATGTAGTACAGGACAAATAAATTTAATAATCTGATCTTCAAATGAATGTAGCTTTTTAGTCTCGGTGAAGATGTATTAATGCTAAATGGACAACATGCCTGTCTACAAACATTTAGAAATGATATTACATGTATATTATAGAAATTCGTTAATTTAAGTCACATGTGTATGTATTAAATGACTTGAACCCATTTTAAGATACAATCGAATTATTAAAAATGATTCAATAAACGTTTGAAGACAGGAAATATGCGAAAAAGAGACAGTCAACAGATCCAATTAGATCATTCTGTGTTGTAAAACTTATGAAAATGTAATTATATGTAAAAAAAGGACTTACAGTTATGAAGGCGTTTTATTGTTTTCTCTGATGATTCTTTTTCTAAATTTTCTACAAAATATTAACTAATTCGGCATTTTTTAATTATCTTTCTAAATGTTATCGCTTTAAATGTGTATCAATGTAAAAAAGTATACCTACATATCTATATTCAAGTCAGTGGAAGTGAGAACGGTAGGTAGAGGAGGGGGGTTGCAATTCAAAGAACGGTCGGCCTTAAATCCAAATGTTCACGTTCGACGCAGGCTTTAAAATAAGCTCAATGCACTTGTTTTTCTGAAGCATTACCACGCTTTCGGATATGTCATGTGTGAAGAATCAATAAAATGACCAAAGTTATTTACTTATATCATTCGATTTAAACAAATATTGCGAATCTGGAAATGAATGACAAGATTATTTTTATTGTAAATATTTAGGAGGAAAAGCGTTTTACTTTCTTGATAAACCGCCATTTTCATTACGATATATTTGACGATTGTTAACGTATTCTTATATCTTTGCATTAATGTATTGATTTGAATATTTACGACAAATAAACTCATCTGATGGAGCAGCTTTCTTACATAAAAAAATACATTCAGTCATAAATTTGTTTTTACAATCCTCCTGTATATAAAGACATCGTACATTAATTATTCAGTGTTTTACATAAAACGTTTATTCAGAAACTTAATTATGCAGCAATCAATCAAAAATATAATGAATTCGTTAAGTTTGTTGTGTAAGTATGTACTCTGGTCGAAAATGTGGAGGTACTTTTCTATGAAGGGCAATATTGACTTAAACAATACAAGGTAGAAAGTAAAAACAAAATACCGTTTGAGGTTTATAACATATATCTTCTATCTGGTGTCATATTTGATACATATTGGGTCAACATGTACACATACAGACTAAAATGAACCATATACAGGTCCATGGGTATCTACGACAGGATAATATGAGTTGCCAACTATGTTGGGTCTATACCTGCCCCAGTCCTGTCGGGCCGGAGATATAGAATTCAGTGGTTATTACCTTCCGGCGGTGTCCCTTCCACCGCCGCCATTAATCCAAGCATTCAGTTCGTTCTCGATGCTGCTAAAATGTACCGAATCTTGCATCAATCCTGATGATGAAGAACTCGCGGCACCAACAGAAGTCAGGTATGGTGGTCTTACTCGATCAACGGTGTTGGAGGACGATACCCTTTGCGTGCTGCTGTCTCTACCAGCTCCCAGCCAAGCATTCAACTCACTGTCGTTTAGACTGCCTGCTAGCACGGTGGATCGTCCGTTGAGCATAGCATTTGACTCAGCTCTTGTTAAGCTATTTCGTGCGACAAGGTCGGCTGGTGGCAGAACTGAGCTCGATATGAAGTTAAGATCACTTCGTTCCGAGGAAGAAGCTTGTGGCTGCGTTTGACCTACGTTAATCCAGGCCGATAACGATGGATCAATGTCGACGTGTGTAGAAATATGCACGGGTGCAACGAGAGGCCGTCTTGACGAGGAAGTCACTGGCAAATTTGCTTCTCTAGGGAAATCTTGAAACATGAAGCCATGGACTGGGTCATTCGGATTGCCGTCTAGTCTTCCATTCAAACCGTTGGCAAATGCCTCGCCTCTTCCCGCCCCACCAAACGTGGGGAACCCTGTACATAATTATCGAGATAGAAATTAATAGCCTTTTCAAACTCGCACGTGATTTAAAACACACAGCTCTTATGGTAGACGTCCTTGTTCAGAAATGCAGTTTATTCCTGTAAAATAGTACATGATCGTTTCGTCGTAATCTGATCGGTTAAACTGGGTTGTATACCACACTATTTGATACAAATTTACAAATACACAGCATTTAGGCTGCTTTATCATGCTGTCGAGTCTAAGATAAAACGGAAGACATTAAATCTCAAGAGTTGATATACTTTAACAAATAATTCACTTTACTGTACCAAACTGGTTGCGTTCTATTGGTCCTCCAAATTGAGAGCTGTCAATAACACGTCTGACTTCTTCCGGCAATTCTACAAGACAAATGGATCCACTTCATACAATATTTTTCAACCAACAGGACTAAGGATATTCTTTTGTAGAAAATATTTACTTGTATATATGTGCCCATGCTCTCAATAATTTGAACTTGTTTATGTTTTTAAAACGTCAACCACGAAGTAAAAACAATTACAGACTCAATAACTGATTTATTATGTATTGGACATATTTTTTCAAAATGATTTATTAAAAAAATATCTATATATGTTATATGTTATATGTTATAATACCTATGTTTAATGTATGCAAATGGAAATGACGTTTATGTAAATGTGAAACTAAATACACTCGAAGTTTTCAATTTACGCAATTTCATTTTGATTCTTACGATTTTGATATAATTATATGGGATATGTTTAAATACATGTATTTATTTATACATGCTTAATCCATGCAGTTTTTGTTACATAGCATAGGTTTGAGTAAGTTAATATCGGAATCATCATTTGAAAAAATATGGGTAAACCTTAATTTGTCTTAGAACACACATTTATTATAATGGGTCGTCTATACAGCGGGAGACACTCCAAAATTTACATATTGTTAATCGGATCAAGATTTCAGCATCACGTTCGTCAAAACTTGAAAATGTCTAATATGCGTGTTTACCTTGGACTCGCGACTGGGATAGGACGCCAGAGATAGGCCAGAAGCAAAACGCCACAGTAATTGATCGGAGAATGAAGGAAGCCATGTCTGGAAATGAAATCAAACTAGTCAAGTACACGTTGTGTTTTAAATTCTAACAAAAATCAATGATTTATTTCAACACAATTTCACCATACAAACATAACGTAATGTAAAACCACAGTTAAACAAAATCTGAAAATTTGAAAATTGTTTTCCAGAAATAGTTGACATATCATCATAACGTACATGTTTGTTGAAGCAATTTGTAATTTATACAATGGGGAATATTGTTCATGCACGTCAATGTGGCACATTATTTTTCTGGAAACAAAAATCTGACTAAAACTCCGCGTGGCATCAACATAACCTTATAATTTATTTCCAGTATATACACGAGTATACTAGCTCTTCATGTGCTAGAATAAAGTAATTCAACATGATTGTATATCAAAATCAACATTTGAAAACATTAAATAAGTGTATAATATTTAAAAAATATTCATTTAAACGTCTATAATGACCAAAAAGTGTAAAAAAATGTATACATATGGCGTGTTCTGAGAAAACTGGGCAAAATGCTTGTGCGTAAAGTGTCATCCCAGATTAGCCTGTGCAGTCCGCACAGGCTAATCAGGGATGACACTTTCCGCCTAAACTGGATTTTTGCTAAGAAGAGACATCATTTAAACGAAAAATTCCTTAAAAGCGGAAATTGTCGTCCCTGATTAGCCTGTGCGGACTGCACAGGGTAATCTGGGACGACACTTTACGCACATGCATTATGCCCAGTTTTCTCAGAACACGACACACATAAGTACCAAACGAAACACCGTAACGTGTGTAAAGTAATGTCGATGACGCAGCTCTGATTAAATAGGCACTTCGCAAATACATTGCTGTCGTCTTTGAGACGAATTAAGACGGATGACCAAAAGGTATTGACTATTTGGTTATCTTCCGAATTAGATCGATCAGTAATTTATCAAGGGGGGGGGGGGGTTTNGGGGGGGGGGGTATTTTTGGTTGGCAAATTAATATATTTCTTAACGTTTCTACGCACACATTAACATTGATCTACTTTGCATTACAAAAACATACATGTTAGTTTTTGTATAAAACGATTAGAGACACAATTGAGCGACAGTTCGTTGACAACTTGACTTACAGATACAGCGATCGAAATCTAGCTTTTAATGATACAGAGATCGACCAGTATAATTTGTAGTTGATTGATATGGTTATTTCTTTGATAATTTTTCTCTACTAGCATACCTTTGGAAATCCATATATGATTCATTGAATTTTGTCTGTAGACAAGCACAGTCATTTTCGTTATAAATGCTTATTGAGTAAATGTATAGTAAGACGTAGCTTCGGACATATTAAAATGCGCCGCGCTCTGGTAAAAGGGGGCTAAATGCAAGTGCGTAGTGTCATCCCAGATAAGCCTGTGAAGTCCGCCTAGCCTGCATTGTCGTTAAGAGGAGACTTCATTTGAACGAAATATTCCATAAAAGCGGAAATTGTTGTCCCTGATTAGCCGATGTAGACTGCACAGGCTAACCTGGGACGATACTTTACGCACATTATTTAAGCCTTGTTATCCAAGAGCGCGGCTTAAATGCTATTATAAAACTACAGTTATACAGTGCTCATTGCTAACACCATATTTTAAGTTACTGGTTGAACATAAAATACAAGTTAATTCGATTGCCACGATTAAAGAAACAGCCGTATAAATTCTGTATGTATTTTTTTTGCACGCATCAACGGTCGGTTGACGAACGATCTAGCTATTCATAGAAGTGATCAATCCATTCTAATTGTTTTAACCGCCCTAATGTTCTATGGTGTATTTGTAATTGTTAATGGGTTATGCAATGAAGAACAGTGCAGCTAAAATATTGCTTACATATTACTGTTATCAACCCATCATCCGAGTTGTGTTTCACTTATATATGCATGTGAGTTACATGTTCAGATAACGTAAATATAATATAGACCATTTGCTTACCAATCCGTGAAGCATCTACACATCATTTTATATAAAACAAGATGTGTTTGTGAAACACTATGAAACACTATTTCCCCCATATATTTGACCTTTGACCTTGAAGGATGACCTTGACCTTTCACCACTTAAAATGTGCAGCTACACATGCATGCCAAATATCAAGTTGCTATCTTCAATATTGCAAAAGTTATGGCCAATGTTAAAGTTTGACGCAAACAAACAAACACACCAACAAACAGACAGGGAAAAAAACAATATGTCACCCAGTATAGACTGGGGGACGTAAAAAAGTTTAAACTTTAACAATGGATATCGAAACGATGTTTTCTCTCTGATCTAATAAGTTTACAGGTTAACTTTAAGGTTATTCAAACGTGAATTGTATCCATCAACTTTCATGAGTTCCGACATCATGTCATTGCCTGATTATTGTCGCTAAAAGTATACATTCATGTATAATGTCAATAGAATACGTATGCCAATTAGTGTGCTTTGAATGCATGCAGTGATTCTAAGTGTTTTTGTGTGTGCATTTACTGCATATGTTAAAATCGACTAGATTAATGCGATCATTTTGTCAACACGTTAGGAAGTGTTACATGGAACTGCACTGGCAGATTTTTTCAAATTAATTTTAACTATAGCATCCTTGAAAAACACAGATTTCAGACTTAAAGAGTTTTTACCAATATCTGGCTATATTCAAAATAAAATGTATATCCATTATTCTTTTCCTAATACCAATATGTATACAATATGTGTCGTGTTCTGAGAAAACTGGGCATAATGCTTGTGCGTAAATTGTCATCCCAGATTTTCCTAATACCAATATGTTTACAATATGTGTCGTGTTCTGAGAAAACTGGGCATAATGCTTGTGCGTAAATTGTCATCCCAGATTAGCCTGTGCAGTCCGCACAGGCTAATCAGGGACGACAATTTCCGCTTTTATGGAATTTTTCGTTTAAATGATGTCTCTTCTTAACGAAAATCCAGTTCAGGCGGAAAGTGTTGTCCCGGATTAGCCTGTGCGGACTGCACAGGCTAATCTGGGACGACACTTTACACACATGCATTATGCACAGTTTTTTTTCAGAACACGACACATATACGCGTATTACGGATATGGTCACGCATTTTTTGGCGTTTCATATTCACGTTTTTCGTTAACATCTATCATTCGTGGGTCAGTGAGAGTAGACGTTGACGATATCTTCTTATGAATTCAATCGATAAAATGCATTTTCTTCAAATAAATGACACTCAACTTAATTTTTAACATCATCGGTGTGTCATAAATGAATGTTTATTGACAATTAAAAGCTCACAACATCATGGTCCCTTGCCTAAAAAAAATAATACGTGTTATTGACGCACGGTTAAAATATCCAATGATTCATCATCCGCCGCCGCCACAACCGCCACCGCCACGACCACTACAACCACAACCACCACCACCACCACCATTGCCATCGCCACCGCCACCGCCAAAGCCACCACCAACACCACCACCACCACCACCACCACCACCATCATCACCACCATCACCACCACCACCACCATAATCATCATTATCATCCTTCCCTTCACCGGTCTGGCCGTTCGGGGTTAAGAGGGACGACGGCACAGGTATCCACCACTAGTCAGGTCTGGTGTGGGCTTCTGAGATCATCAATGAGGACGGACGTCCATTCTTTCACATTTTCCATCCAGCTTTGCTTCTGACGGCCTCGACGGCGACATCCTTCTAGCGTGCCATGGAGCAGTCATGCAAAGAGAGTCGTGCTTGATGACGCTGTCCAAACCAAGCCAGGTTTCGTTGTTTGAAGGTCTCCAGGAAGGGCTCTTGTGGGTCAACAAGGGTAGGGGATGCGGGGCAGTCTTCGAAACTTGGCGGGGAAGCTGATGGAGCTGTTTGTCCACAACATTCTCAATCTGACAATCGCTGCTATCGCCATTGCAATTCTTATTCGGACATAAACGGTACTGTACCATCATTGGACCGGGTTGCTCCCAAGTTCTTGAAGCTGTTCACTTCTCCCAGCTTCTCGCCGTTCATGGTGATGTCTGCGCTGGTGTTGTTTGTGCTGTCCACAATGATATTCGACTACTCCGTGCTGACCTCCGTCCCGCATGCTCCTGCTCTTTCATAGAGTCTGTTGGTGAGGAATTGGAGTTCATTGCTGGTGCCACTCATGAGGTCAGTGCCATTAGCATATCTCAAGTTGGAGATTGGTCTGCCACCTATGGAGATTGAGGTGTGGTGGTTTTCTCAAGGAAAAAGGTCAAACAGGACGTGGGAGAGAGAGAGAGAGCAGACGTCCCTTAAGGACGCCCACTTATGACCTGAAGAAGTCACCATTGAGTCCATTGGGAAGAACTGCGCTGCTGGCGTTTCCGTAGAGTTATTGGATGATTTTCCCCAGCCCTTCGTCAATGTTAAATCCTCTCAGAACCTGCCATAGGCCATCATGCCACACACGGTCGAAATCTTTGTTAAAATCGATGAAGTTATGAAGTTGTGGAAGAGTTTACGTTGGTGTTGCAGATGTTTCTCAATTATGACTATACAGTTGAAGATCTGTTCCACTGTGCTCAATCCAACTCCAAATCAAGCCTGCTCTTCCTCAAGAAGTTCCTCGGCATTACATTTCAAAGGGTTGATGCTGATGCGTAGCATGACTTTGATGGGGTGACATATGGTGCGAAAATGCTTGCACAGATTGAGATTGCCCTTTTTCGGTAGGGAGATGACCAGAGACTGAGTCCACTCCGTAGGACACTTCTTCTCCTCCCAGATCTTTAGGCATAGTGCCGTCATTGCTGAAGTCATTGCTTTTCCTTCGTACTTAATCAGCTCGAAACGGACGTTGTCCACTCCTGAAGATTTTTATGCCTTCAGACAGCAAACTGCCTCCCCCACTTCTGCCTTTAGTGCGAACGGACTCTCGTCGTCCGCTTCTGGTCTGGTATCGATCTGAATAAGACTTGGTCATGTTAAAGCGGGTTTTTATCAAGGTCGCTGCAGTATTCAGACCACTTGTTCAGGACTGCGAAACTCTCGGTAAGGAGGTTTCCGTTTGTATCTGCTATAACACTGTGCTTGGGCTGACTGGTATTAATGAGGGTCTTGAGTGTGTTGTAGGCCTTCTAACTGCTGCCTGTAGTCATCGCTTTGTAAATGTTGATACATTGCTCCCCACTTCACCCCTCTTTGTCCATTTCATCTTCTTCCTCACCTCCCTATTCGATTTCTAGTATTCTGTCCTAGAGTCTAGGCTGGCGTATTTTTTATCATCCTCAGCTCTCTTCTTTTGTCACAGTGGTTATGTATATAACACCTGAGTTTAATGTTCTTTTTGCATTTTACAATAACAATTAACCGAAACTGGGGCACGACTTTAAGCAAGCAAAAAAATGTATATTTTGTCCCTTTTAACGTTAAAGTGAGAGTTGGCAAAACTAGATAAAAAACAATGGGACAATCGAATGCTGAAACATATTTTGAATAAAATGCATCAGATGCAATAATTAATAATAAGTTTAGCATGTTTGGCGCAGGATGAAGAGCTCCGATGTCTTGGCCCGTCTTTATGAGCATTATTCTACTCTACAAATACATATCATTCTTGAATATGGTATATTCTGTAAGTGTTCTGCTGTTGATCGAAATTTCCTATTGATTACTTCTAATTAAGTTATTTTTAATGGCGTCCAGTCAGTGAACTAAATCTTTTTTTGGGGTAAGATTAAGGTTAGCCGATCTTTAAGAATGGCCTAAGAAATGTGTTTATTGCCAATTGCCACACGCATTATTTGTCGAGGTTTGACAGTGAATTCGCCAACACTGGAATCCACAGAAGCGCTCGAATATGTGTCGCGTTCTGAGAAAACTGGGCAAAATGCACGTGCGTAAAGTGTCGTCCCAGATTAGCCTGTGCAGTTCCGCACAGTTGATTATCATTTTAGACATACAAGTATTTTCCCGTCTTTAAAACTTGTATATCGTATACACCGAATCTTAATATTAAAAAAGCAGCAAATATGCTAATTTTCGTACATGTACACATGACATTTGAAGTGCTATGTCGATTTCCAATTAGTATTTGCAATTTATCCCATTTATTTTGGTCTATATTTATTATCTACAGTTTAACGTTTGACAGACCGCATTACGTATAGTGGCTTTAAACACTACAAAAGAACATTTTCATTGATATGATTTTATTATGATATACCGGTAACTCCTAACAATAATCTGTTCGAGCCCCGATAGGGTCAAACGGTTTCCTTTTAATTTCTAATTCTAATTATATTCTTGTTGTTAAAATGGAGTTAAAGAGTTCTGATGTTTAAATAAAACATTTTCATGATTTAATGACACACTTCAAAAAATTGTTCCAATCTGTTAACACGTTTTTAAGTCGACGTTACGTATGCGATGTTTCAAAACAAGTTGTTGTTGTAAGCGAATTAGCCATAGGCCATGTTTTGTTTATATGTAGTTAAAGATAACTTGTTCAAACAGGTTCCGTTCATTTTACTGTTGCTATATAAGAATACATTATACTAAATTTATAAATTTATAATCTCATCAACATTTATATGCCCATCAATCTCCATTTCATTATCACATATTTCACATTAACATCTATCAAATGCTTATGCAACTGCGTTTAAACATAAGTGAACTTTAACTCCAGTGTGCTACAGTCAACACTACGGGCTAAATGTAGGTCTACCTGAACAGGTTTCCTTCTGCATCATACGTGTACGTATATTACTTAAAAAAACACCGGAGGTTTGGTAGTGTAGATTAAATTAAATTAACCTTCTGCAATAAAAAACTATAACAGATATTCGATAAAAAAGAAATCATCAATCAATTGAAATAATTAAATGTACATGATCAACGAAGAACGAAACAGGCCTAAAATTATAACGTCAACATGAAATTAAATAAAAACGACTTATACTATCATTACCGAAAGAAACGTATCTAATAGTGTTCGTTTTATACACTTACCCACTTAGAGGCCTTTGTTCAAACCGGCAAATCATTGTGACCACATTCCCTTATTGTGGCACCTTTACTCTTTTATTTGACAAGTCGAAAGATTATAATACTATCTTAGTCCAACTTTTTGACGCTCTCAAATATTAACCTACTTTTTATATGTGTAATATTTGGAGCCAAAGAATTAAGTCCGTATAAAAAGTATCTCTAAATTCTTGGCAATTAAATACTATCTTACACTGGATTCAGTACGACTCCTTAATGGCCTTGCTGTCCAACACACAATTGATGCGTTTATGTGTTATTACCAAATGAAAGACCTTATTGACGCACTCGGTCCTTACTTTACCGTTTATGTGTTATTACCAAATGAAAGACCTTATTGACGCACTCGGTCCTTACTTTACGGCAAGGATAAGTATGTGTACTAAGTAGTGGTAAACCGCACAACCAGGGAAAGTGTGAGTGGGTAAACCTACCGCCGTAATATTATATATGACAGAAATACTGGTGAAAAGAGGCGAAACATCCAACTAAACAAAAAAAACTTACAGTATGGCAAGAAACCAGACTGTTAACTCTCCAACTTGTGACCAAGAAATGAAACAAAAAAAATCACACAAAACCCCTGTGTTCACTTTGGTGGCGTATTTCTGCTATCTCGTGCTGTGAACAACAAAAAGGAAAACAAATGTCACAATTCTTGGCTTTTGTGTCGTTCAGGCGTGTGTATACATGTATATCGATCTTTATTGTTGGCGAGTTGGTGGGTTTAAAGGACCCCAGAAAGATACCACCACAGAAATCAACCAAAACATATAATAAATTAGATAATAAATACCGACGAAACGTTATGTAGCACTCTTGATACTTTAAACCATTTGATTTGATCTTATGCGCTACTACAAGAAAGTTATATTGCTCACGTGCGGTTGTTTTGTGGCATACAGTATGTTTTGGTTGGTTTCTGTTAAAACAGCATACGATTAACGTTGGAGTATATTTTCCAAAGATGAAGAAATTCAACAATCGGTGCAATTTAAATATATAGCTACAGCCACATGGTCTTACACGAGGCTATGGGTAATTTCTACATTTAAATTAACCCATTTATGCCTTGTGGACTCTCCCATCCTTCAAAATTGGATCAATTTATTTCCAAAATTAGGGATGTCTGGTATATTTATTTCTATATTTAGAATATTTCTTACAGAAATTCCTTTAAGCAAACAGCGCAAACCCTGATGAGACGCCGCATCATGCGGCGTCTCATCTGGGTCTACGCTGTTTGCTAAGGCTTTTTTTTTCTAGACGCTAGGCATAAATGGGTTAACAAGAATATAACATGGGGGGTCACTCAATTTTCAAAATGCCCTGTGGCGGTGGCTTCCCTTTGAGTATCTATTTCTTTGTGCAAGGTAGGGATTTTCATTTTGTTATACTTAACAATACAATAAACTGAACAAAACAAGGGAAAACATATACACACTCTGTTTAGTTTAAAGATAGAATATTGTCACATTTTAAAAATACATTTTAGGTTGTGACGTTTTATTTGATATTTGAGACAATTTATTTCTAAAATTCACATCTTTTGATCATTGAATATGCATACATCAACAGCTGCATAAGAACAGTAGAGATATTAGTTTAGAAATGAAGATTGCACATAAGTGAAGCACCAAATATAATATAAACAATTAAATCTATGTTATGTGATTGGCTGACTATAGCCATGTGATCATATAAGCTATGTATTTGATTGGGTAAAATAGTAAGCAATTGCATAATTAGATCCCTGTTTATAAAGATTACATGTGTGTTTTCATTTTAAACTCCTTTAATATTTCCCATTTCTGTGTTTTGTTTTTTGACATCCTTCTGTGTCTTTTGAATAAGATTAAGAATACATTTTGATTATAAAAGCATTCCAAACTACAGACACTTTTCGCTTGGTATTTGAAATATAACATTATCATCAACAGCAGCCATATGAAATGACTGCTAAAAATCTGCAACGTATTTCGAGATTGAATGCCGTTTTCTTATGAAAGGAACTGTCAACAATCTGCCTTGTATTTGAACCGATTTATTTAAATGCCACTGTCTAAAAATGCTCTAAATGAAATAATTTGAATAGCCAAGGGTTTTGATTTCACATCGCTGTTTTGAAACTTACGGACGGATGAGTTGTTTCTTCAAGACTGAAACATATTAATCATTGTTTTAAAACACCACAAACAAAGTTTTAATTTAAGAATGGTACACTGCAATCAGTATTTTGGTGGTTGATTTTATTATGTGTTGGTCTGTTGGCCTGTTTGCATATCATGTACTTCAATCTACTTCTTCATTTTTTGTTAGATTTCTGTGCTCGCACTTCATACACTCAGGGATGAGTTGTTCGTGACATTATCTTCATTGCCCATAAGGAGTAGTACTTCGTGACATTTTCTTCATGACCCTAAAAAGTAGTATTTCGTGATCTTATCTTCATAACCCTAATGAGTAGTACTTTGTGACATTGTCTTATAACCCCCAAGGAGTACAAATTCGTGACATTGTCTTCTAACCCTCAATGAGTAGTACTTCATGACATTGTCTTCTAACCCTCAATGAGTAATACTTCTTGACATTGTCACCTAAACTTCAAGAAATAGAACTTCGTGACATTGTTTTCTAACCATCAAAGAGTAGTACTTCGTGACATTGTCTTCTAACCCTCAAGGAGTAGTACTTCGTGACATTTTCGCAAAACCCTCAAGGAATAGAACTTCGTGACATTTTTTTTTAACCCTCAAGGTGTAGTACTTCATGACATTGTCTTCTAACCCTCAAGGATTAGTACTTTGTGACATTGTCTTCATATGCATAATGAGTAGTACTTCGTGGCATTGTCTTCTAACCTTCAAGGAGTAGTACTTCATGACATTGTCTTTTAACCCTCAATGAGTAGTACTTCGTGACATGGCTTCCAACCCTCAAGGAGTAGTACTTCGTGACATTTTCTTATAACCCTTAAGGAGTAGAACTTCGTGACATTGTTTTCTAAACCTCAAGGTGTAGTACTTCATGACATTGCCTTCTAACCCTCAAGGAGTAGTACTTCGTGACATTGTCGTCTAACCCTTAAGGAATAGAACTTCGTGACATTGTCTTCTAACCCTCAAGGAGTAGTACTTCATGACATTGTCTTCTAAACCTCAAGGAGTAGTACTTCGTGACATTGTCTTCTAACCCTCAAGGAGAAGTACTTTGTGACATTGTCTTCATACCCCTAATGAGTAGTACTTCGTGACTTATAACCCCCAAGGAGTAGAACTTCGTGACATTGTTTTCTAACCCTCAAGGAGAAGTACTTCGTGACATTGTGTTATAACCCTCAAGGAGTAGTCCTTCATGACATTGTCTTCTAACCCCCAAGGAGTAGTACTTCGTGACATTGTCTTATAACCCACAAGGAGTAGAACTTCGTGACATTGTTTTCTAACCCTTAAGGAGTAGTCCTTCATGACATTGTCTTCTAACCCCCAAGGAGTAGTACTTCGTGACATTGTCTTATAACCCTCAAGGAGTAGAACTTCGTGACATTGTCTTCTAACCCTCAAGGAGTAGTACTTCATGACATTGTTTTCTAACCCCCAAGGAGTAGTACTTCGTGACATTGTCTTATAACCCTCAAGGAGTAGAACTTCGTGACATTGTTTTCTAACCCTCAAGGAGTAGTACTTCATGACATTGTCTTCTAACCCTCAATGAATAGAATTTCGTGACATTGTCTTCTAACCCTCAAGAAGTAGTACTTCATGACATTGTCTTCTAACCCTCAAGGAGTAGAACTTCGTGACATTGTTTTCTTACCCTCAAGGAGTTGTACTTCGTGACATTGTCTTCTAACCCTCAAGGAGTAGTAATTCGTGATAATGTCTTCTTACCCTCAAGGAGTAGAACTTCGTGACATTGTCTTCTAACCCTCAAAGAGTAGTCCTTCATGACATTGTCTTCTAACCCCCAAGGAGTAGTACTTCGTGACATTGTCTTATAACAGCCAAGGCGTAGTCCTTCATGACATTGTCTTCTTACCCTCAAGGAGTAGTACTTCGTGACATTGTCTTCTAACACCAAAGGAGTAGTCCTTCATGACATTGTCTGCATACCCTCAAGGAATAGAACTTCGTGACATTGTCTTTTAACCCCAAGGAGTAGTACTTAGTGACATTGTCTTATTACCCCCAAGGAGTAGTCCTTCATCACATTGTCTTCTAACCCTCAAGGAGTAGTTCTTCATGACATTGTCTTCATATCCTCAAGGAATAGAACTTCGTGAAATTGTCTTCTAAACGTCAAGAAATAGAATTTCGTGACATTGTCTTCTAACCCTCAAGGAATAGAACTTCGTTAAATTGTCTTCTTAACGTCAAGGAGTTGTACTTCGTGACATTGTCTTCTAACCGTCAAGGAGTAATACTTCGTGACAGTGTTATCTAACCCTCAAGGAGTAGTACTTCGTGACATTGTCTTCTAACCCTCAAGGGGTAGTACTTCTTGACATTGTTATCTAAACCTCAAGGAGTAATACTTCTTGACATTGTTATCTAAACTTCAAGGAGTAGTACTTCGTGACATTGTCTTCTAACCCTCAAGGAGTTGTACTTCGTGACATTGTCTTGATACCCCTAATGAGTAGTACTTCGTGACATTGTCTTCTGTCTCTCAAGGAGTAATACTTCGTGACAGTGTCTTCTTACCCTCAAGGAGTAGTTCTTCGTGACATTGTCTTCTAACCCTCAAGGAGTAGTTCTTCGTGACATTGTCTTGATACCCCTAATGACTAGTTCTTCGTGACATTGTCTTGATACCCTCAAGGAGTAGTACTTCGTGACATTGTCTTCTTACCCTCAAGGAGTAGTACTTCGTGACATTGTCTTATAACCCCCAAGGAGTAGTCCTTCGTGACATTGTCTTCATACCGTCAAGGAATAGAACTTCGTGACATTGTCTTGATACCCCTAATGAGTAGTTCTTCGTGACATTGTCTTGATACCCTCAAGGAGTAGTACTTAGTGACATTGACTTCTTACCGTCAAGGAGTAGTACTTCGTGACATTGTCTTATAACCCCCAAGGAGTAGTCCTTCATGACATTGTCTTCTAACCCCCAAGGAGTAGTACTTCGTGACATTGTCTTATAACCCCCAAGGAGTAGTCCTTCATGGCATTGTCTTCTAACCCCAAGGAGTAGTCCTTCATGACATTGTCTTCTAACCTTCAAGGAGTAGTCCTTCATGACATTGTCTTCTAACCCTCAAGGAGTAGTACTTCGTGACATTGTCTTCTAACCAGTCCTTCCCAAAACCGTCGGTCCTCGGCTTTTGCCGATAATAAATTGGAAAAGCTGGTCATGATTCTAATATTGCAGGACCTCGTGGCCGGTAATAAAATTATGGCGAAATTTGGAATTCCATAAACTATTTTCAGTAAAATAAAATATCACTGCAAAAGTAAGATTTTACAGAATTATTAATAACTCCGATAATGTAAAACGTTTTTTCATTGGTTTCATTTTTTTAAATGACGTAGTAAGTGTATATACGGTATCCGAAGATTTTTGCTAAGTCGTCATAGCGAATA
>VMBQ01000150.1:377340-399153 GCA_007657795.1 Dreissena rostriformis
TTATGAGGATCAGGATGTAGCTTGGTCCTGCTAGTGATCCTGATAGTTATGAGGATCAGGATGTAGCTTGGTCCTGCTAGTGATCCTGATATTTATGAGGATCAGGATGTAGCTTGGTCCTGCTAGTGATCCTGATAGTTATGAGGATCATTGGTCCTGCTAGTGATCCTGATAGTTATGAGGATCATTGGTCCTGCTAGTGATCCTGATAGTTATGAGGATCATTGGTCCTGCTAGTGATCCTGATAGTTATGAGGATCATTGGTCCTGCTAGTGATCCTGATAGTTATGAGGATCATTGGTCCTGCTAGTGATCCTGATAGTTATGAGGATCATTGGTCCTGCTAGTGATCCTGATAGTTATGAGGATCATTGGTCCTGCTAGTGATCCTGATAGTTATGAGGATCAGGATGTAAACAATGATGATGACCCACTTTTTTAAATTTACTTACAACGGAATAGACGTTGTGAGAAAGCAGGGAATCCGGGGATTGCTCCGAAGTTTCCGCCGAAGCCAATTGGCACTTGTGGTATCGGTTGGCCGCGGAAGGGGTCGTTCCAGCCCTGGGAGATCTGCTGGAGCGTCTGTGGGTTGCCGTCCCAACCATCGAGCATACCGTTTGCGTGCCTTTCACCTTGCCCGGCGCCGCCGTTTCGGGGAAGACCTGCGTGGTGGAAGATCAGACGTGAACATTTTTTATGTAAGAAATAGCACTTGACCTCTATTAGCGCTGTTGTTTATTGAGGCACTTATACGTATTTCATGAACAACTTTAAAAGTCAAATATAATTAAACAAATATGTGTGTTTCCTATATTACTTACAAAACTTACTGTGAACACGAAGAAAGAACGAAACGGATAGGAATTCATTTCGATATAAATATGTATATGTAGTAAATGAATACCAATAAATATTATGAAAACAAAGTAAGAGTAGAATGGAAGTATTTCTTTAATTGCAAATGCATGAGCCGCGCTTTCTAGCTATTAAGGAGCTGTGGTTCCGACCAAACAAACTGACCAAGTTCTCCCATCCTGAGCTCGCGTCCAAGGGTGGTGCTCCCCAAAATGCGACGAATGAAATCAGGATCCTCCTGGATTCCGCCGCTAGCGCCTCCCATTCGTGGCGTCATCGTCTGGGGACGCCCAACACGTGGCCTTCCGCCACCTCGCCCCATTCCCTGCATGCGCGCGTTCGTACTAGGTCCTATGTCGACAGTGGGAATCATTCCCTGCATGCGCGCGTTCGTACTAGGTCCTATGTCGACAGTGGGCATAATGTTGTCAAGTTGTAGATTTCTATTGAAGAATTCCACTTTGACCGGAAATAAACATATGGGCGGTTGGAACGTTTGTTATCTTAAAATAGCGCTTATTTAAAGCCGAACAGATTAATCAGACTTCTTTGCACACGTTTTAAGCTCAAACTATTAACACAATCAGACAAATACATTAAGATGAAATAAGTGTTTTATATAAAGTTCTAGTTGTGTAAAACATGATCTATATTACATAAAACGTTGAAGAATAGAAACTATAGTAATAAAAGTGCATGCTATTGTATGTATATAATTGTTTGTATATAACGTATAACGGTTTAACTAAATAAATACTATATTTATTTAAATACGGTTAATATTGTGGCAGCACATACACAACTTTGTTTACCTGTTGAGGGAGACGACATCCCATGGCTAGCCTGCCCAATCAAACGTCTTGATGACCGGCCAAAGTTTCCTGTTGACTGGCCAAAGTTTTCTGTTGGCTGACCAAAGTTTCCTGTTGACTGACCAAAGTTTTCTGTTGACTGACCAAAGTTTCCTGTTGACTGGCCAAAGTTTTCTGTTGACTGGCCAAAGTTTCCTGTTGACTGGCCGAAGTTCCCAGACGACTGATCAAATTGTCCAAAAGACTGACCAAAGTTGTTAGACAATTGGTCAAAATGTCCAGATGACTGGTCAAAACTTCCTGTCGGCTGGTCGAAGTGTCCTGACGGCTGACCGATGTTTCCTGGCGACTGATCGAAGTTTCCTGACGACTGGCCGAAGTTTCCTAACGACTGGTCGAAGTTTCCTGTAGAGCGGCCGAAACTTCCAATGGATGGTCCGGGAATTTGCTGCTGACTCCTTGAAAATTCCGCTTGCATGTGGTTTGCTGAAATGGTTCAAGTAATACATTATCTATTCACCATTTAAAATTACTTGTTCACATATTTTCGTTTTTTTTTTTTTTTTTTTTTTTTTTTTTTTTTTTTTTTTTTTNACATAAACAAGGAAAAGATAAAATATATAAAACTCTGACTGCCTTCCGAAACGAACCAATGACCTTTGGAGCAATGCATTTGGTTTGCTGAAATTGTTCAAGTAATACATTATCTATTCACCATTTTAAAAGCACTTATTCACAGATTGTTGTGTGTGTGTAAAATGTCATTTAATAAATTAACTTACACAACTATAATATTTTGAATAGTTTTAAGTAATTATATAAACAAGGAAAAGATAAAATATAGAACTCTGACTGCCATCCGAAACGAACCAATGACCTTTGGGAGCAAACACTAACGCGCCAACATAACGTCACGTAGGTTTCCGAATTTTGAAAGAGAGTTTAAACATTATGTCGGGAATACACGTTTTCGTTACATGATCGATAAAAAGCCTTACACACGCATTATAATCTGTCCGATTGCGATTGATGATTTTCAATAAGCGAACATATATTTTCAGCATGTTTTATAGTCAGGAATGTTGTTTTGCTTCTTTAAATATAATGCAAGCATGTTTTTTTGAATCTATGACATTTTTGTAAAAATGGTCATTTTTCCAAACTGTGAACAGGCTTCCTCAACCCTCTTAGTAAACATTAATCCAGGGAAACCTATTTTGCATGGGCACATGCTCCTGGTTGTTAATGCAATTGATGATTCAATCTTTTTACAGAGAATCATTTATTCGTATTGTAAATAATTTACACTGACCTTATGTGTTAAACAAAAATCCATACATTGTAATAATAATACAGAGTGATCTGCAAGTTATTTAAAATCACTTTAATCAAACATTGTGTAGCTTTTTTGCTTTACATTTTAACTTAAATTTAATAAAATATGAAATACTATTATTTTACAAGGAACAAACGGTATCATTAACCTTTGCAAGATACCTGACATACATATAGTATATATGTGTCGTGTTCTGAGAAAACTGGGCATAATGCATGTGCGTAAAGTGTCATCCCAGATAAGCCTGTGCAGACAGGCTAATCTGGGATGACAATTTACGCACAAGCATTATGCCCAGTTTTCTCAGAACGCGACACATAAATGCGTGAGGTAGAAAACAATGTTACCGTTAATCAAGACTAGATGTACGCCCAATAGTATTGGTAATAAGGTAATTTGTAACTTCATGTTGAATCTGAAACGAGACAATTTTATATAAAATAAATATTATTACATAAGGATTTTAAAATAATATTTGTATAATAAATATTTTATAATATGGTTATGCAATATGGCAAATTGTAAATGATTACACGCGGTTCATGTCAGAAAGCTGTTTTCAATGTGAAACAACGAATGGTATAATTACCTGTTATTTGTTCAAATATCACTGACCGTTTTCATATTTCACTTGCATTCACTTTCACTAACTATTATACTGTGCTCAAAGATAAGTATCACTTTGTAATCGAATGTTTACTATATACAGAAATAAGAAAGTTGTATATTAATAAATACTATTGGAAAAAGCCCAATATGTGTAAATGAATTAAATAAGTGAAATCCGAAAATGGTCGAACCAATAACAATATTGCAATATATGTTAACAAAGCCTTTAAACTGCGAAACATGTTTAATCTTTACTATTATTATTCTTAGACAATTAGAACAAATTCGTACATAACCATTTTCTGTAGATTTAATATGATAACACGGATAGACCTCTCGCTTTTTTTTTGGAAATGAAAATGAACTCTATTTGTATACAATGTACAAGTCACTTGACCACTCGTTTGTTATATACATAACATTTATGTGCTGTATACTCATGGGCATTTGTCTATTGTATAAACAATGAACTGTTAAAACTGTTATTATCTTAAACCATATTTGCTTCTTTTTTCATATTCACCATTGACAGTATTACAATTTGCGAAAGAATGGTGACTTAAGTTAAAATATTTAAAAACAATTATAGGGACTGCCAAAGCAACGACTCCGAACATATAAATTTAATAAAGATTATGTATTAATTATTTTTTGCGTGTTTATGAATGGCCATAAAAATGTATTTTAAAGGACATGACTCAAAGTTACCGGCAATAGCGAAGGCTCTGCTGGCATAAAGAAACTACTTAAAATAAGTGAGTTTAAAAAAAAGTTTAAACGAACACAAACACGCGCCTATTCATTAAAACATTTTGTACAAATAATACACTAGCTTGTCTTAACAAGACGTCGAGCGTACACAATCCCCCTGTTCAATCAATTGTAATTAAAACTGAACTTGTAAACAACGTGATATTACCATTAGATCTTTAGGAATGCGTTTATATTTAATGACTAAAAACTTACTTCATTGAATTCAATGTTTCGTTTAAACTGATAGGAAACTTTTAGATTTAAATTAATCTCATTCGAGATTAAGACATATTTTGATCAGGCTATGTTTAATAAACGTAAAAATGTAAGTCTTTTTTAATTAAAGGGGGAATAATTTAATACTGATTTTTAAAAGGGGAAATAATTTAGTACTGAGCGTTCATTTAACAAAACATCTTTGAATTATTTTAACGGATATTAATTCTCTGTAGTCATTTGTAGTAAAATCCTTACATGATGAAGAAGAGCAGTGCAAAATATGTCTTATAAGTACTTGTGTAATGAATTAAAAAATACTTGCTATAATTTCATATGTCTTGTATAATTTCTAGATACCATATATAACTGTGGTTGATGTCGATCATATTAGGTTAGTATTCGTTATTCAACCGGTGTTACCAGACGCCGTATTCAGTTTAATCCATAAGAATATATACAGTATTTGTAGACTATTGTCTTGAATTAGTGTTTCTTTGCTCTAAAAAGTATATTAAGCACCCTCACAATGAACTGTTAAAAACCTAAAATAAATAATTGAGCACAATCGTGCATTTACGCTTTACAACCACGCTCGCAAATTATATATAAATTGCTATGTTTATGAGAGGAAGAACATTTAAACACAGCGATTTAATATTTGTTTTTCCGATATGTGTTCATTGTTTATTGTTTATTATTGTGTGTTCTTTTTTCTTTCAATTAATATGTTTGTAAACCGTTTTCGCTTAAAAAGCTTTATTTGAATGTCTTTTCTGATAGTGTATAATGTGAGTGTTGCTTTCCTTCTGTTTATTAAAACGTGCAAGTACTCTTATTTTTGAAACTGGTCGGCTTTGTTTGTATATTATTGTTCACGCTAACATTTTGCTATTACAAATACGTATTTGCTTACATTAACACACTTCAACTTTACTGTAGGCCATAACCTTATTTCTCGACAATCATAATCTGTGTATAAGAACAGAACAGAGCAGAATTCTTTATATGTACATAAAGGCCTCCGGCCCAAAATACATGTCATTAATACAGTTGTTAGAGTTTAAGCTGTGTCAAACTTCAATGTTCATGAGATATCAATACCATCAAGTGGTACACATAAAGAGAGATTTTCCTTACAATATCAGCATCCTGAGAAGACATCAGTACATAGAAATCTTGAGGATCAGTACCATGTGTATGCCAGTTAAACAAATATGAATTTCGAACATCATCATATTTATGACATTTAAAAAAGGCATGAAATTCACAATCAATAACTAACGTGTTTAGTTTTTTACAATAACTACATATACGGTTTTCTTTCAATATACCACTATGTCTACCGAGTTCAATATTTAATTTATGATTTGATAATCTAAATCTGGACATGGCTGCACGGTATTTGAAATAAATATCTAATGACAAGTATTTCTCAACATTTAAAAGACTTTTAAAGTGCCTATAGTGTTAACATCTACTCGAATTTTCAACAAAAGCGTGGCAGTCTTGCGTACAGCAGTCGATAACACGCTGTCTAAACATCCTAATACAGCTATTTATGTTTCCGACATCTTGACTTATCCATATGAACCCAAAGCCGTATTTGTATACGAGAGTTTTAACATTGGTTACCCAACATTTTCTGCCTACTTCGTCAAGCGATTTTAACATATTGTAACATTGTTTTGGATATCTGTGTGATGGCATGATTAATAAAGTACACCAGTATCGAATACAATTGATAAAGTATGTCGTACATAAAGGTAATCTACCACAGTCCCCTAGAACCATACACGTGTTTGTGGTTTTTGCAACATGTAGTATATTTTTGCAATATTTATTTTGAACAGTTTCAATAGAATCAACGTATTCATAGCCCCAAATTTGGGACGCATAACAAAGAATTGGCTTCACCATAGAGTCAAAAAAAATTAATGAGTCTGGAGTTGAAAAATAGCCAAAAGGTTTTTGAAATGTTTTGATCGAAAATAGAGCTCTTTGAGCTTGTGATACTAGTTTTGAGTGGGCAGATGACCAGGAGAGACCTGATGTTAGCAATATACCTAAATATTTATAAACGGAAGATACTTTGATTTTATTTCCACGATAAAACCAGTGTTCGTATTTGCGAAGAGGACCGCCATTTCGAAAAACGGTTATCTCAGTTTTGTCCAAATTAATTTCCATACCAGATTCATAACAAAATTGGTCAATAATATTAATTTGCTGTTGAAGTTTTGCAGCAGTTTCAGCACANGAACAAACAAACATAACTAAATAAATAACTGACAGTCCTTCAAATAATGACAGATGACATCACTTACCTTTCTTTCTGATTTCTGATTTGCAACGTTTAAGTTAAAAGCTACTTAAAATCGAATGGCAAGCAGCCACAACCGAGAATCCAGTTTCGTTCAATCAATAGTATCCTTTGCTTCACAAAACGTCAACCGCGGCAGATATGCAGAAAGTTGCACATGTATTTGGCGATGCAATCTGTGCTTTGATCCTACAACCAACTGGACACATACTCGTAACACGCAACACGCAATGTCACCATGATGGATCATAAAAATGTCCTCATTGACATCTCGGCCAAAGGCTGAAGAAAGGCCACATCTAGCCTATTAATTAGACATTATTACAGGTGGTTACACTTCGAGCCAGGGATCGATGTCAATTGTTTATTGAAGACGTAGCAAAACAGTTTATGATTTATGGCCTTCGTGTACGCGTTAACTTGTCGAACTAAAAATTAACATGATAATAACGTTCTTAATTGCTATATCGTCTGTTGCAAACATGAAAAACAATATTGAAATGTGTTACGTCATCTGGTGGTTTAAAACATTACTTTCTAAGCTATTTTGTTAATAACCAATACATTCTTGACACTTACCTATTAAGGCAAATTAAGACAAAATGTTCTCTTACATATGAAACTCCACTTTAGGATTTTTAAAAGTGTTGCATTTTACAAGTGTGTCCATAGAAAATCCTACATGCTGTGACAAAACAGATAAAACCAACAATATTTTAACTTTAGACATGTATTTTGTTTTATACAATATATAATAGTATTTTGCATGCGAATATAGTTTTAAACTTTTTGCTTTCAAGACGAATTAATGTTTTCTCCAATAAATATTAATATTGCGAGTCTTAGTTACACGATCAAGCAAAAGTATAATTAAACAGTTAAAAATGCTTACATCCTCAAGTTATTCGGACATGAAAGCCTTTGTTGGAACATGTGTCTGAGCGATGAGTGTACGCATCATTTGTCTGCACGTATGACAAGAGTTGCGTTTGATCCTAGTGAGCAATTGCTGCAGCATCATTAGTTTTTCTTCGTTATAATCATTGCGGATATCCTTTTCATTTGCAAAAACATAATCAGCAGAGTCGACATGTTATAATGTAATGTCAACAAGTCCAATCGAGTTATTTACAATTAATTCATTCATTGAATTTCGACATAATAATCACATCTCAATATCGGAGTTAAAGCAAATATGCTGTGCCACCTGTTTTTTTTTTTAAATTTATTACTCATTTCATTATTTATATAAAAAAATACATTTCTCTGCAACCACTGACGAATCAGAACCTGAAATACACCAAAAGCAAACATCTATCATTATAATTGGATAATGTGATATCTTTGAATGAATATGTGTCGTGTTCGGAGAAAACTGGGCAAATGCTTGTGCGTAAATTGTCATCCCAGATTAGCCTGTGCAGTGTAAAATATATTTACACCGTTTAAAATGCATTAAGTATTAAACACATACGGTCGCGGTGGTGTAATGGGTATGGTTTCCGCCTATCGATCGAAGGTCCGATGTTTGATCCCCACTATGGAAGCGTTCTCCAGATTTTCCCCAAACAAACATAATGGGGTTTCCCCTGGATCAAACACGTGAATGGTTCAGTAAACCCCGGGCGTTCATCTACGACAGTATAGAAATTTAATTCGCAATACGAAGTCCTGTATTTTGTACATGCTGTCGTACTTAGTACACCAACATAAAAGATCAACTACTTGAACCTGTCAGTGCAAATCATTTGAGATTGTAATCGGGTTACGGGCACCATAGCCCCACACTTGGCCCGGATCTACTCATAAATTATACATAATTTTTAAATAAATCAATGCCATTACATTTCTAAATGCAAAATAAACAGCAACGAAGTGTGTACACAAGCGTATATTATCAAACCACCACAGTACACAATTTATGTATCAACAGCAATAAACAAATTACGAATGTTTTGACTAAATTTATACCGAAGGGTAGGTGTCAGTACGATGTTGTGAAACTTCACCTAACACTGTGTTCACAACAAAACGACCGTATTAAACAGTGTTATACTTGTCGAGCTGGTTCTGATGTAACTGTATGTTTTGTCGGCATTTTTATATGACATAAACTCGTGTTTTCAAATTAAGACATAGAACATGATGTTGCAAACATGACGTCAAATAAACTATTCGTCGATATGAAACAAGTAATGACTCATAATCGATATGTGCTGAGGCGTCAATATTAAAGCATGAGAACTGTAAGCATTCAAATGCAGACTTCGCTTACTTACAAGACTAATTTGAATTCTCGTTTGACATGGTATTGTGACAGTGCATTAAGGAAGTGCATTTGAACGCGTATACCGACTGACACTAAAGGCGCAGAATTAACACATAATGTGTCGAAATATTACGTTTTTATGCAGGGCTTGTCATGTTTTCAGGACTTTGATGACATTATAAATACCTGTCAGTGCGTGACATATTAGAATAGAGGTGTGGGAGTTGACATTTGCCGAAGGGCGTTTTTTTCTTGATTTTCATAATTATCCTCCGATTTGTAACACTACTTTGAATTGATATCTGAAAAAAAAACGCAAAGGTCTGCGCTAAATGAAAGTTATGTTGTTCATAAAGGGAGAACACGAGCAAATGGACGACGCCAGACTTTTTACTACCCTAGTGGCAATGTTACAATGGATAAATTACTGACACTAGTAAATGCAATTCCAATTCGTTTCCATCGTCAAATTGTAAAGTTCATTGTATGAAAATTCACTTCCGATAAAAGAAAAGAAAAAAGTTTTAGTACACGATCTACTTGCGACTGAACCACCCGGTGGAGGATTAGAATATTTTTGTATCTGACATCTTATTGGCGATCAACACACAATCTTGAAATACATTGTGTAATAACTCACATAATACAGCTTTTGCTTCACGCTTAAGGATCATAAGTAAAGTTTAGAACGCTAAACACGACGCAACTTATATTTGACCCGCATCAAGCGTAAATGGGTCCTATGCCGAATGCGGCCAGCGTAGCTTCAGACCAACCTGCGCATTCGCGCACAGGCTTATAATGAGCTACAAGGTCCGCTCATGAGATCGTAAAACATTACGTGACTTTAGGGTAACTCCTGTCTAGACTGCTCAAATGAGCAGAAAAACTGCTCAAATGCGCAGGAAAAATACGTTATCAGGAGCAAAATATATCCAACTGAAAAGCATGCCAATACAAATAACACAAAGCCTCTATAACGCTCAAAATCAACGAAAATTTCCGAACATATTTCGTAAAAAAGAGTTAACACATAAATAATCAGTGTTCTTTATAGCAATACACAAAATTTCAACGCTATATGTGTCTGGTAACATAGATTGAACAAAATATGAAATGCTCTTTTTTTATTTTTGCGTGACATAATATATTCCATTTTAATTTTCCGCAACGATATCTATATTCATACGACACACGAAATCAGCACATGAACATGTGTTGAATATATTGTACTACACAGAATAAAAAAAGAGCATTTTGTATCGGGTTAAATCTATGTTCCCAGGGCATATCTAGCTTTGAAATGTTTGCTATAACCAGTAACAATGTACGTAGTTTACATTGTAGCAATTTGAAGAACTTAGAACTTCCGCGTAGAAATGTGTTTTATTATACAACTAAATTGCTAGAAATTGCAACTATAACTAGAATGTGTCTCAAATTTCGTAATTCTAGTTATTTAAATGGACAGTAGTAATCGGACATGCTCCGGGTCTAAATCGTGGAAGGACCTCAAAACCTTTGATGTTCACTATATTAGGACAACGACTATGCAACCTTGTTGGTGTAGTGTAACCATTCAATCGTCTAACGTTTAAAACACGGTATGAAAATGTGGGTGCAAAAACATATTTGTTCACAGCAGACGTGTTGTTCAATTGAATTATAATAATTGTCCGATTATTGAATTTTACCCATTTATATAAAATCCAATTGAGATATATATTTATATTTCAATTATATCATAAAGTACACCTTGTATAAAGAAACACATAACCGGATGTCGATTTATATTCGGATATATTGTACCTTACATGTATCTGTCCTTCTTTATCTGTATGACCGGTGTAGGTCCGTTAAATAGTATATAGGTAATCAAGAGTATAAGAACTATTTTCTAATATTGAATGAGCATTATAAATATGGAACGGTACAATATAAGAAATAGAAGCCTTGGGCCCTAATGTTTATATTTTCACATCAATGGTTAATATCTTTTTCAATTACTCGTCGTGACAACCAGCCAGTATATTCAACTTGTCCAAGACCAAAACTCACTGGTCAGAAGGAGCGGACTGCCCAGTGACATTTTGTGCACTTATATAACCTGACATTATTTTGGTTTCCAGATGAGCCGGAAACAGACGCCAAGTGAATTCCTGAAGAAGATTATTGGCAGGCCAGTGGTTGTGAAGTTAAACTCTGGAGTTGATTACAGAGGTAGGCTTTATATGTCACACACTGGCAGATTTTTTTTCCAACCCCCGTTTCCAGAAGCATGAGAGTTTGGTTGGTGCCGGAGCCATATCTCAGAACTGCGTGGGCCAATTTCATTGAAACTTGGTATGAGTGTATATATGGATAACAAAACAGAACTGAATAGTTTATTTCGACTTCAGCATGCTCATCGTCATTAACATACATGTACATATGCAATGCCAGCATGCATTTCAATTAAATACAAAACAAGCCATATATATAACATATCGTCCCTGCACATGCTTATCAGGGACAGCACTTAATTCTTCCTTGATTAGATTTTTGTTTAGAAGAGACTTCCTTTCAAAGAAAAATTACATAAAATGGAAAGTCTCATCCATGTTTAGGGTGTGCAGACTACACAGGCTAATCTGGGACAACATTTTATGCATATGCATAAACCCGATTTTTTCCCAAAGTGAGGCTGATACATTTTTTTTATATATAATCTAAATTAGAATAAGAATAGGTATAATAATAATTTAATTGTGGTCTACATATCTCAATGTTTTGTTGATTGATACCTACAACTACGTATTTGACATGTAATACATCATTAAATTTACATACACTTTTATAATTTATTAGTGTATCCCAATTTTTCAACTTTTTATACACAAACACAAGTATGAATACAAATTACACAAACAGAAGCACACATATCAAAGTATGCATACAGAAGTAAACATTGGAAAGTACACATACAAAAAAACACACATTTAAGTTTTCATACAAAACAAAAGTACTTATATAAAATTATTAAATGTATCTGGGGCTCTGTTCTGTTAACTTTGTAGGCATATCCTGTTTGTCTGTTTAGTTTAACCTATTTATTTTAGCTCCACTGCATCGAAAGCCTCAGGCTTATTTGAAACGCTTTCGAGTCCATTTCCTGGGACTAGAACCAGTACTTAGTGTCTATGTTGGAAATCTAAAGAACGCTATCACAGTGGGGATCGAACCTGTGAACTCCTGTCCTATGCGGACATAATATCCACTACATGACGGCGACCTTATTTATTTTTCTGTTTGGCAGGTGTGCTGGCATGTCTAGATGGCTATATATCCTGTGTGTCTGTTTGGCAGGTGTTCTGGCATGTCTAGATGGCTACATATCCTGTGTGTCTGTTTGGCAGGTGTGCTGGCATGTCTAGATGGCTACATATCCTGTGTGTCTGTTTGGCAGGTGTGCTGGCATGTCTAGATGGCTACATGAACATCGCTCTGGAGCAGACAGAGGAGTACGTGAACGGGCAGCTCAAGAACAAATATGGCGATGCCTTTATCAGAGGAAATAATGGTGAGGCTTTTAAACCATGGCCTTACATGAAGACTTATTACTGATATAAAGACTTATTATCCCCCGCGAAAAGCGGAGGGATATAGAATAGCCATTGTCCGTCCGTCATAGAGAATGTCACAAAATTTATTTTGCCCCGCCAAAGGTGTAGAGAATTGGCGTTGTCTGTCGTCATACCGTCTGTCACAAAATTTAGAAATTGGTGTGGGATATCAATTCAACGAATTTGCTTGTTACTCAAAGAAACGGAAATATCAAGAGGAAAGTAGCAGCATGCTGTTCACATCCCCTTGTTGGTTCCACCCTTGCTGCTCTTGTGGGCTGGTCAACAATTAGGTAGTTTAAGAAATTCAAAACCATGTTACACACAGCTTTTTGACTCTGTTACCCTTACAGGTAAACCCTAGTCTGGATAACGCAACTTATTGGTAATGTCTACTCGTTGGTCCAGCTCACTATCCTTGCCTTCACCATCTACTCCTTCTGTTCTGATCCTCTAGCTGTCCTTGCACATAAAAGTGTCAATTTTTTATTTAGTATTGATAGACGACTACAAAATACACAGTACTGTAACATTCTAAAATTTGGCAAACTCAAAATTAAAATAAGAAAGATGTAAAAAGAATTTGCTTGTAATCTCTTGACTTCAGACGTTTTCAAACTTATCAAGTACATTTAGATTTTTAGGTCAGTGTCTGTTTTGTACTTTTGAAGTTATTTAATGAATTAAAAAAATTAATAAAGAATCACCATGTTTATTTGAGTCAAGTTTTGTTTGCTTCCATGATTAGTTGAAAACTTGCACATGACATAAAAGATACATTTTTTATTGACTTTGCTCCTCTTCTTTTTTAAAACAGTTGGTGGAAGCAGGGCATTCTTTTTAGATAAACATTCTTTGATCAACAACCAAAGGGACCACTAATTCATCAAAGAAATTGCCCTTGAAATTCTACGTCCATTTCCTTTGAAAAGTAAAAGAACAAATTACTGACACTGTTTTCAATCTGTCAATTGGTAACCAAAACATTTAATTGAATCCATCCTTAACAAACGAATACGTTAAAATTCAATGCAACTGCGTTTCGAAATTCCAAGACTCTCGTCTCATTGATTTGAATGATACAATCAAGTGATTACATCAGCATGAAAGCTCGTGCAGTTTAGCGATTTTGTTTTGCACTCAGTTAACCCTTTGCATGCTGGGAAATTTGTCGTCTGCTAAAATGTTGTCTGCTGAATTTCTAAAATTTGCATTTTCTTCACTTTTTTTCAAAGACCACTATCAGAATAGCAAACAGTTTGGATCCTGATGAGACGCCACGTTCTGTGGCGTCTCATCTGGATCCAAACTGTTTGCAAAGACCTTCAAAATTCGGTTCCAGCGCTTAAAGGGTTAAACAAATAATAGAAAGGCTGTTTTGGATGCATAACTTACGGCTTTAATTCTTACATGGTAATTTGATTTGAAATGGTAAATTTAATTCATTGTATATATTCAAATTCAAATTTAAGAACAAATGAATGAGAATGTTAATACATTTTAAATCATCTTTAAGTCCTTACTGCATTTAACAACTAAATGGAAATAAAAGGCAAAAAAAAGTAGTCCGCTATGTAACCTGCAGGAGAAGGAGAAAGGCTAGTTTAAAAAAAAACAAAGTTTCCTTCTATAAAATTATTTAGCTGTAGGATAAAAATTCTAACTAATTTAGCAAATTAACAATGTAACAGACACATAATTATTCAGAAGTGTACAATGTTAATTGTCATTTCACATTCTTAATAACATAATAAGGTCATGCATTATTGTGGAAACGATAACTCCAAGAAGGTTTACATTATATTAAAGTCATAACAATAATGCATTACGTTATTATTACAATTATTTTGCGTAATAACTGTGCAGCATTTAGTTGAAAACAGAGGGGAAAAAACATATTATTAATCAAATGTATTTAAAATTTACAATATGCTTTATTTGGACCTTTTTCAAGTTCACTGTGGATATGTTTGTTGTTTTGTCTAGAGCTTCATTTGATAATTTAGATTGAGTTGTATCCCTTTATTTACTAAAAAATGTTTCTCTTGGATAATTTCGAATACTTGTAGGGAGAAGAATATTGCTTCAAATTCCTCTGTTATATTATATGTTCTAACTTGAAGTATGTTTTTTTTGGCCCCTTGTTTATTTAAATAAATAAAACTGTTACTGCAGTATGTATGGCATCTGTTTAACATTTATTCATGAGATATAGTTCCACACTCAAGTCGCATTTGTGCAGAGGAAAAAGTTGCGTTTGAAGTGAGTAGAGATTGTCTAATTTTAACATTTGATTTTCAATATAATGTTAAGATTATATTTTTAACTTGTCTAATGTCCTACGTGAACAAAATGGTGCAATACAATATGTCATCGTCACATGGTCAAAGAGTAAAAGAGTTATGCAATCGCATCGTTTATTATACGCGAACAGATGTGCCTGTTTGTAATGATTGATAATTTTGCAAACTCATGCATGGTTTTGATGAAGAAATTGATAAGAACATAAAATGTTTAAAGCAATTTCAAAATAAAAAGGCTGTTTTTTTGCTTTCCATGCATTATGAACTTTGAAGTAAAAACTAGAACCACAAAAAATATTAAGATCATTTTGTATCCTGTTAAATCTATGTTTCCAGACCACATCTAGCGTTGAAATTTTGGCCTTTGCTATAAGGAACACTGATTGTTTATGGGTTAACTTTATTTTACTGAATATTTTACGAAATATTCGTTGATTTTGTCTGTTAATGGGGCTTTAAGTAAAGGATTCATTTATTGACAAGAGCCCAGTGAAATTGTACACATTTCTTAGATTATCTCACTTATTTATGAATGAAAGTTGAATTCTATGCATTTATGTGAAGTTTTTAAGTCTGCCAACTGTTCATTTGATTGTAAGTGATCATGAACGATAGAAATATTCAAGTTACGCACCAAAGGTAGACATTAAGAATCTGAGGCTTTAAACAGGTCACATAAAATCAAAATGCTTTCATCATTTACCTCCCCTAGCTGTTAAAAGCGAGTTACACTTAAAATCAGCCAACTCTCTGTATGGATGTAAGAGTTTTATAAGGAAAAGATTGAGCATAGATTAATAAAAATCACTCATGTTTAACAAGCAAATTCTCACCCAATGAATAGTGCAAGTTTGTATTCACCCGGTAGGGTGGCAAATAGCAGTCTGACTGTCAGTCTACCTGGCTGTCTGTCTGTCCGGCATTCTGTTTCTGGAGTTTTTTTCCTTAACGCTAATTATTATAAGGTATTTGCCTGATTTTTGGTATGTGAGTCTAGCTGCATGATTACAGATCCAGTTCAAGTTTCGTTCAGGTACATTGATTTTTGGCGAAGTTATGGGCCTTGGACGATTTCTCTACAATAACAGTTTTCAGGACTTTTTGCTAAACGCTTGCAGATATTTAACTGATTTTTGGTGTGTGAGGTTATTAACATGACTTACAGATCAAGTTTGAGTTTAGTTCCGGTCCATTGATTTAAGACGAAGTTACAGTTCTTGGACTTAGGAATTTTCTTGAAAATAATACTTTTCCGGATTTTTTTTCCAATACGCTTTGAGATATTTACCTGATTTTTTTAACGGGAGTCAACATGCATGAGTTACAGATCAAGTTTGCATTTTGTTGCGGTCCATTGTTTTTATGCCCCCGGAAGGGTGGCATATACAGGACAGACACCATGCTTAAACAAAAACGCCTGTCGGCAGTGTTCACTTTTCCCGATGGGGGACATTTCGCGGGGGACGGACACGCTACTGACCGTGGTGTTTGGGGAAAACACCCAAAATCGCCTTGATTGCACGCTATCTTTTACGGGAACCACTGTAATCACCGTAAACACCTGTCTGAGGGGGTTATTCACGCGTTTTAAATGTACATGTACAAAAGAAAATCATATACTACATGTAGATATTATGTGCACATGTATGCCTACTTAAATTTGGACAGTACGTAAAGTCAGAAACGTAAATAAAGCGTTCAGATGATCAATACTATTTACTGTTATGGTGTTAATCAATGCAATTGCCCTTTTTAACAACAAATATGGAGTTTCAAAGAAATCAAGTGAGTATTAAATCATTTATTTACTTGTGTCCAACTTTAAGTACTGTCCGAATTTACGTACTGCATCAGTATGTTACGAAATTAAGAAATCAAATTGTCATGCTCTTAAACTGCTGACACCTGTGTGTTACTGTGTGTTACTCGAGAGTTGATGCCGCAGGGAAAAGACGTTGCCATGGGTGTCATGCGCTGTAAGCCGATGACGTCAAGCTGTTACCATCGCAGACTGTTGAGCATGCGGGCGTATTGTTTGTTAATTTAATTGCACTTTGTGTAAACAAGACACCGTGAAGGCACGAAAAACCTGATTGAACTGAATTTAATTGTGATTGTTCGTAATCGTTTGTTAATTTTTTAAGACACCAAATGACACCTATAACATTCAAAAGCTCGGTAGATTCTTTCTGCAAATTGGTACCGGCTGGCCCTGAAAAGAAAAATAGAGTTTATTTATTCATTCTCACTTTTAAATGAAAGGGATCAATACAATACATTTATGTTCAATTTTTGTTATTTTTAGCGAACACGTTGAATACCGTGGTAGATATTATGGTCAAGGTCAAGGCATCTTAAGAAATGTACATGCACAGTATTTTAGTTCAATTTAATGTTTTCACAGATAGAAAATTCAATATGCATAATTAAAACTTATTATTATGTTTCTTTTTGATTTTATAATTTTTGAGAATTTTCAAATAAAAAAATGTCAGAAAATCTGATGCTGCATTAATCAATAAAAATTAAACAGTTTTTGAATGTATGCCCAATAACACATCTTAACCATACAGTAACAAATACATGGAAGAGATATAAAAGACAAACTTGTTAAGACGAGATAATATATAATTGCATGTGACCCTTTCTAAATTTCTATAGCACAAAAATGTGTTCTTTGTACTTTTATTAGCTCAAGTTTATTCCATGTAAGTTCTAGACTCCACTTTCCGGTGTGTGTTTCCATACATATTGCATGATTTGTAACCAGGTTTACAACAATGTTGAAAATCCTTGTTTTCAGATTGGGGGCACGGTGCCTATACCACATGACTTTTTGAGATCTGTGTTGGGAGAATAACGCACGACCCAGGTTACATTTTTAAGGATGTCTTTTTAAATACTGGTATTTTACCATTTTTAATGGGATAAAGTGGAGAGCCCGTAGGTATCTTGATTTTTTTAATCGCATATGTATTTTTTAAGTAAAGTTCAACTGCGGGTTTGAACGGTTAGAAAAATGTCGGATCAGTGTGGGGACTTCATATTACAAAAATACTTATTTGTTTAAAAAAAACCATGACACCTATAGAAAACTCTCACGAATGAGCGGGCTCTCCACTTTATACCATTAAAAATGGTGAAATATTTAAAAAGACATCCTTAAAATTTTTACCTGGGTCGCGCGTTATTCTCCCAACACAGATCTCAAAAAGTCATGTGGTAAAGGCACCATGGATTGGGGTATGGTGGGCGGATTTACTGTCCTGGTCATTGGTAAGGCGAAGTCTTTTCCTTTAAAAAAATCATGGTCTGCAGATCACATGGTAAAGTGTTGTTAATTAAAAAAGAGCTGAACCTATATTTTGAAAGAAAAAAACTGTGCAAAATTGAAAGATTGTCAGCATTGCTCATAGTCCATATAAAGGGACTCCCTGAGAGCCTATGATAATTTTTTCTTTGACGGCTCTGGGAGTCCATATGCACCTCTTCATAAACATGGGTGCAAAATTTAATCAACAATGCAAGGGTTAAGGAACACTAAAACTGCAAGAACTTATCAAAGTTTACCTGTCTAAACCACAAACTCATCCAAATGTACCATTAAAGCAAGAAATAATTGCTTTTTATTGACTTTGTTCTTCTTTCGTACGTTTTATCCACCATATTGGAAACTGTTATTTTGTTGACGACTTAAAAAGTGTTGTTGTCGTTTAGGTCGCAGTACACCAATATTTTGAACATCGGGTTATGTGATGTAGCCTAAGTCGACAACGGTGTAAATTATTCGTCACAAAATAAACTGTTTCAAATTTCAAAACATAAAAATGTCAACGAGAATAGTGTGTTGAAACATCGTCGTGTTTTTTAGGGTGCATGCACAGGATAAAGTCCGTAGGTTGCAATTCAGGTACATTTAACATTATTTTCCTCAATATGTCTTGAACGACATCTGTTTAGTGAAGCGCACGGATTCTCTGCACTGAACTGCACCCATGTTTATAAAGAGGTGCATATGGACTCCCAGAGCCATCAAAGCAAAAAATATCATAGGCTCTCAGGGAGTCCGTTTATATGGACTACATTGCTCACAGCCAGGTAACACAAACATTTAGGAACTCTCCCCCAATAAATACTGTTCAACTTGCATCTGAAGTAAAGAAAACAAGTTTAAAAAAAAAATCTTGTTAAGTAACAAGTTGAAAAAAAAAATCTTGTAAAGTTCAATTAGGTATTAAATCGTTAGTCTGTTTTAAGAGGATTATATCCCAATCACACACACGTTGTTGTTAGAAATCAGTTGACAGAATTGTCTTCCCTCATATATGGATCTCACTAAATTCCAGTATGGATACATAGAGAATAATAGGTTAGTGTTGATTATAGATCATGTTTATCATGCGAAGCTTAGAAAACAAAAAGCACGAGCCTTGGCGAGTGCTTTTTCGTTTTCGTACCGAGTCTGCACAGGCTAATCGGGGACGACACTTTCCGTCTAAACTGGATTTTCGCTAAGAAGAGACATCATTTAAACGAAAAATTCCATAAAAGCGGAAATTGTTGTCCCTGATAAGCCTGTGCGGACTGCACAGGCAAAGCTGGGATGACAATTTACTCACAAGCATTATGCCCAGTTTTCTCAAAACACGACACATATAGGCATCATGATGTATTTAGGTATGTTCATGGATGTTGATGTTCGTGACTGTGTAGTAGCGTCAGTTCCTGCTTGAAACTGATAAGCTGCAAATACATCAAATATTTCAAATAATATCACTAATGGCAACATACTTCTAGAGTGTTTATCTCCAACACTTTAATATATTAACAGAATAAACAAATACCCCTATGTTTGTTTTGGCTAATCCCTGCTGTGTTGTACCTATTTTGTATAGTTTTATTTAAACTGACACAGGTTCAATAAGGGCTAAGTAACAATAATACTTCTTGGAACAAATCTGAAAACTTGAAAGCGACTGTAATGATATCATTTGTTTACTGTATTTGCTACAGAATATTCATTGCCTGTGCAGGTCTCATTTTCCACTAATTTTGTTTTATAAGTATTGACTGTTTGTGGAAAGTTTTACATGTACATGTTTACAGTTACTTTCAAGGAAATCATTTTAAAATTTGTATTTTATGGTTTCAGGCATATTCAAAAATGTACATGCATGGTGTTTTAGTTCAATCTAATGTTTCAACATATAGCAACTTCAATATACATAGTTTAAAATTATTATTATATATATTTTATATTTGATTTAAACATATTTTTTCTATATTCATCTGTAATATTTATGATTTTATCAATTTTGAGATGTCAGATGAAAAAAAAAGCAGATTTGTGATGCTTCATTAATCAATTAAAATTGAAAAGATTTTGAATGTATACCAAATAACACATCTTTAGCATACATTAACTAAACATGGCAGAGATATAATAGACACACTTTTTGAGAGAAGATAATTTCAAATTGCATGTGACCCTAAATAAATTTCTATGGCACAAATATGTGTTTTTGCTACTTTATTAGCCCAAGTGGCCTGCTAGCTTATGCCATGTAAGTTCTAGACTCCACCATAGTGAAAATGTCTTTCCATACATATTCTATGACTTTTACAACAATTTTGTTCGTCCAATTTGTAAAAGAACCGGTACCAGTCCTATTGGGAAAAGAAGGACGTAAAATCCTGAAATTGGGAAAATTCAAGCCATTTAAACCGCAAATTGGAAAATTTGTGTTGTGAAATTTGTTATTTGTTGTCTTATTAATTACTTGGTACATAATTGCACATACCCATAACAATAATTGTTTGCAGGCATACCAAAATTCCATTTTGTACAAAAGTCGGTATAAAGAATTAAAAGTAATAAAGACGAGAGTGCCGACAGCGTTGAAAGTCTATTGGCAAGGTACAGGGAAGTTTCTGCTGAAGTAAATGTTTAAGGAACAGTTGAATGAATGAAAATCTAAATGCTCTTTTTTTAATACATGTTATCATTACATCATTACTAATTACGAGACTGAACAACTTTTTCATTCGGAAGCTAAGGTCAAAATAATATCTTTCTTTTTCTTGTTTTGTTTGTTTCTATTCATTATACCGTTAGGATCGCTTCATTTTCATTTAAGCAAAAAGGAAAGATTTGTTGTTGTGTTGTTGTTGTTATAATTACCGACTTCGTTACATACGCAAAATATTACATGCACACTGTATTTTGGAGCACACGTTCTGAAGTTTTCAAACCCTATTCAAATAATTTCAAATAATATGCAACATAATTTCAGATTAATATCAAAATGCCGCCAAAAATCGCAAGGTAAATGTTTGCCGTCACAAAGTTTAACGATGTTACAGCCCTAAAAAAAACTCGACAGTCTTTTGCAAGTAACACAACAGTTATTATCCCTTGCCAGAGGCGGAGGGATATTGTTGTGGCATTGTCCGTCCGTCCGTCCGGGACACTTGTGTCCGGAGCAATATCTTGGAAGTGCTTTGGCGGATTTCATTGAAACTTGGTATGAGTATATATATGGATAAGACGATGATGCACGCCAAATGGCATTGTACAACATCTGTTAATAACGGAGTTATAGCCCTTTGTATCTTGAAAAAATGCTTTTTACTATAGGCACTTTTGTGTCCGGAGCCATATCTTGGAAGTGCTTTGGCGGATTTCATTGAAACTTGGTATGAGTATATATATGGATAAGACGATGATGCAC
>VMBQ01000150.1:403770-432768 GCA_007657795.1 Dreissena rostriformis
AGGGCAAAGGTTAAAAAAAATCCAAGCACATTGGCATAACTTTTGCAATATTGAAGATAGCAACTTGATATTTGGCATGCATGTGCATCTCATGGAGCTGCACATTTTGAGTGGTGAAAGGTCAAGGTCATCCTTCAAGGTCAAATTTCAAGGTCAAAGGTCAAATATATGGCTTCAAAGCGCAGTAGGGGGCATTGTGTTTCTGACAAACACAGCTATTGTTTAAGAATGACATGATGTCTGTTTATGTAGTGTTGATTAATTGTCGTTGAAATACAAATTTTCAATTACATCCAGTTGACTTTAAAGATGTTGTGAGTCTTCTTATAGATATTTCCGGATTGTATATGTATTGCCTCTTTTCACTGACTTCATGGACAGCTTTGGTTGTGGGTTTGGTGCGGTGTTGTCTTCTTCAACTGACAATGCCGCAGTATCCTTCTCCCCCTCTTTTTTTTTTTGACTCAATAAACAATTAAGTCCATGACATATTTTACTCGATAAATAATGATTGAGTCTATAATAATTTTTCAACTGCTGTGACATCAATTATAGCGTGGCCCTTATCAAGCGCTCCTCATCGGTCAATTAGCAAATAGCTTTATGCAACTCGAAGTGAGTTCAAGCCAAACAAACAAAAGGTGTGAAATTTATGACCGGGACTAAGAAAACAGTTTGAGCTATTTGATTAATCGACTTTAGCAAGTTGAAGCCAAACAACATAAATTTGTATGAATATATAGCAATAAAAACACTGCTAAACAATTCCAACAGAGTGCAGACTATCTTTTCTGTCTGCTATGCTTTACATTTAACATTTAATTGAGAATTGAAGTTCGATATATTACAATATTTACCTTAATATAAGTATAATAATACTAAAAAATTAATTTCACTTCCCTTTACAGTGCTCTACATAGAAACTTAATGTATAGATTGGCCTTTAAAGAGCTTTAAGTTATTACACAATTGGAATTGTTAAATGGATAGTTTGGCCAAATATTTTTTTTGGATATTACACAATTTGAAACGCAATGTATAATTATTACCCCATTACCATTGGTAATGGGGGCTATATAGGAGTCACTTTGTCGGTCGGTCTGCCCCAAAATTTCATCCGATGTTCACCAAACTTGGTCACAAGTTGTATCTAGATGACGTCTAGGTCAAGTTTGAATATGGGTCATGCCGGGTCAAAAACTAGGTAACTAGGTCACTTAGTGCGTTTTAAACTGAAAGTTTATCCGGACCATAACTATGTCATTTATCGTTAGATTTTAAAATGACATGGTACGTTTGTTCACCATCATTAGACGGTGTGTCATGCATAAGAAGTACATCGATATCTCCAAGGTTAAGGTCACACTTTGAGTTCAAAGGTCAAGTGGGTCTGTATGTCTGTCCCAAAAATTTTATCCGATCTTCATCAAACTTGGTCAGAAGTTGTATTTAGATGATGTCTAGGTCAAGTTTGAATATGGGTCATGCCGGGTCAAAAACTAGGTCACAGGGTCACTAAGTGCGTTTTAAACCGAAAGTTTGTCTGGACCATAACTATGTCATTTATCCTTAGATTTTAGATTGACTTTGTACATTCGTTCACCATCATTGGACGGTGTGTCATGCAAAAGAAGTACGTCGATATCTCCAAGGTCAAGGTCACACTTTGAGTTCAAAGTCATAATTTGCCGTAAATTATCTTGTCCGGGCCATAACTATGTCATTCATTGTGAGATTTTAAAATTACTCGGAACGTTTGTTCACAATCATTGGACGGTGTGTCTTGCAAAACAAATAACGTCAATATCTCCAAGGTCAAGGTCACACTTTGAGTTCAAAGGTAAAAAATGGCCACAAATGATCTTGTCCGGGCCATAACTATGTCATTCATTGTGAGATTTAAAAATTACTCTGTACATTTGTTCACAGTCATTGGATGGTGTGTCATGCGAAAGAATTACGTCGATACTTCCAAGGTCAAGGTCACACTTGGAGTTCAAAAGTCTAAAATGGCCATAAATGAGCTTGTCCGGGCCATAACTATGTCATTCATTGTGAGATTTTAAAATTACTCTCTACATTAATTTTGTTAACAGTCATTGGACGGTGTGTCATGCGAAAGAATTCAAGAGTTCAAATGTCAAAATGGCCATAAATGATAATGGCATAATAATTCTTAAAATTGCCATTAATTAGCTTCTCGTGTTTTGTGAAGACAGCATGCAAAATATTCTGTGTCAATGCAGCATGTTGGGGTATACGTCACGTCTGTGACAAAGCTCTAGTTTAGCCTTGAAAATTTGGCCTTGAAAATGCTATCGGTCATTTGAAATGTTTGAAAATTGAAATGCTGTTTAATCAATCACTTTTTAAAACTTGATATATTGTTTTGCCATTTGAATGCTGTACTGTATACATTTTTGTAACACATTGCACAATTTTTTATATAATTTGACCATTGATATACTGTTTGTGTAGAATGTATAGAATTGCCTTATAAATGCTGTTTATTATAACCTAGATTAATATGAAGATTTTTTTCTTTGCAGTGCTGTACATTTCAACAACGAAACGAAGAGTTTGAGAGGGGGCTGTTGTATTTAGAGTACACCATATATCTGTATATTGTAATTCTGCAGTGTGCAGCAACACCGGTTGTATTAATGTTGGCACTCTCAAAACATTGTAGCATTGTTAGCCAACATTAAATTAAGCACCACACAAGGCTTATCAGCACACAAAACCATTATTAGCTGTTCATACTGTTTATTTTTTAATACTTTAAATGACTTTCTACCTATGCACCTGTCAAATTAATTTGTTCAACATAATGTCACCAGAATTGTGTGATGTGTAAGTATCAGCATTATTAATTATATAGAAGTAACTGATTTTGTTGAAACATTAAATTGGCAAGACTGTTACATATACTTAAGTGTTCAAGTTGAAAATGAATGACTGGAAAAGTTAAAGAGCGGATAGTTTTGAAAAAAATATTTTATACTTTTTGCACTTTTTACTTCATTAATAGGGAAATCATCATGCATATTCAAATATACTTCTTATCTTAATGTCAAGTTTCTAAATAATACCCAGTACATGTAAGGTAATTTCACACATTTGTGTGTGCAATTGTGTAATCAATATGAACTCATTTGTAGTAGAATGTTAATGTTTTCTTTAGCTTACTGTATGTGACAAAAAAGAAAATTTTGGATATAAGTTTTAATAAAATTTGACAACAATACATTATGTTCATGACTGTGTCAATTGTTATGCCCCCACGTTCAGTGAGAAAGATCGAATGGATCTTAAGTTGTCGGTCCATCTTAAAACCAGCAAGTTGCGCATCTGGTTAATTTAAGAGTTTCTTTTACTTCAGCAGAGTTATGGCCCCTGGCATCTACTGAAGTGGGATGAATATATTGACTGGCCTGTCTGTTTGTTTTTTCATCCATCCATCCTTACGAGGTTAACATGACAACTTTCGTATATCATGAATACTGCTTCACACTAAGCTTTTATACTTGCATAGATGTTATCTATGAAAACTCTCAAACGTATCCTCATCACTTGAGCTCATTCTGGCCTTAACTTGACCTACTTTTGGACCAATTCANATTTTGATCTTGTCATTGACCTACTTTTGGACTTGGACTTATTCAGAAGGTCCAATTATTGGATGTTGATATCGGCAAAATGTTGTAAATGAAAACTCTTACATACCGACATCACTGTAGCTCATTTTGACCTTTGAGCTACTTTTGTACTTAGACTTCTTCAGAAGGTTGACATTCTTATTTAACCTTAAATTGACCGTTCACTTCATCAATACTTTGTACATTAAAGCTTTGATACGTCCATTTAACACTCAGCACACTTACATAACCTGACCATATTTTGACCTTTACATTGACCTTATTTGGACCAAGACTTATTCAAATTGGCCAATCATTCAATTCTGCCCCATTGGGGGCATCAAGGTTTATTCATCCCAGAATCTTGTTTAGATTTGTATAAGTGCTGAAGTCATTAAACTTCTAGACATTATATTATTATGCGCCAGAAAAATATTTGAATACCGTTTTGTACAAGTGAAACTAAAGCTTTGTAACAAACGTATATACCACCTTTCTTAGCTATTTCCAAGGGCAGATAAATCATGATTTTGTGGCTCATGCACTGGGGATGAAAAAAGATCACCCATAAACACACTTAATGGTGATGACATATGTGTCGCGTTCTAAGGAAACTGGACAAAATTCATGTGCGTAAAGTGTCGTCCCAGATTAGCCTGTGCAGTCCGCAAAGGCTAATCAGGGACGACACTTCCCGCCTAAATTGGATTTTTGCTTAGAAGAGACTTCATTTAAACGAAAAATGTCATAAAAGCGGAAGGTGTCGTCCCTGATTAGCCTGTGCGGACTGCACAGGTTAATCTGGGACGACACTTTACGCACATGCATTATGCCCAGTTTTCACAGAACACGACTCGTATGATATTTCAAATTTCAATTGTATTGCATCAGAAATGTGGAAAAGATTTACTCCACAAACTTAAAACTGTTCATGCTCATTCCATACACATGCTAAGTTCAAGGGATAATTCAGGAACTTGTGGATGAACAACATGTTTGGCATATCTACACTTTATGGTGATGCCATTTTAACTCTTTCAGTGCAGGAACCGAATTTTGAAGGCCTTTGCAAACAGTTTGGATCCAGATGAGACGCCACAGAACGTTGCGTCTCATCAGGATCCAAACTGTTTGCTATTCTGATAGTATTCTTTGAAAAAAAAAATCAAAGAAAATGCTTATTTTAGAAATTCAGCAGACGACATTTTAGCAGAAGACAAATTTCCCAGCATGCAAGGGTTAAAAAATGTTTTCAATAAAGTGTGAGGTTATTAGACTGGAACATGGCAGCGCCGTTAAACAGATGGTTTCCAGTCCATAACTTAAGTTTGTGTGAACCAATCTTAATGAAACTTGGGAAGAAGCAAGCTTGAGTGGCTTGGGGGTGTATTTGAGACTTGTCTGGTGGAGGCCACTGTTACTTAAAATAGAAAGAACGTTTTGGCTCAATAACTTAAACTTGGCGGGAGATACATGAACTGACATTTTGTGTGAAGGTATCTTACATGGAGACTTAGCTTAGAATTAAATTGAGAACCGATCGGGTCAAGGTCAATTTTAAGAAAAAATGGCCAACAGGATGTTTCTTGTCAATAACATTAGTTTGCATAGACCGATGTTGATGAAACGTTGGATATAGCAAGCCAAGCAAATATCAAACTCTTAGAAAGCTGGGCCCGATACTTGAAGCCCAAGCTGGAAGTACAAGAAAAAGCTCGAGAGGAAAGACTGCAAAATGAGCATGGGAGAAAAACACCACCAAGCTGTTGAGACTGATCAAAGTCTTGAATGACGAGTACAACATGAATCAAAATATTACCCTGGAAAAAAAGAAGGAAAACCCTTGTCAGAAAGGGTGGCAACAAATGGCTCAAGCATATGCAAAGGAGAGCATCACCACAGTACCAATGGTACTTGAGAAATGAAGAGAATAAAGTGTGACAGGAGGTAAGATAAAGGACCGGCTAAGACAACAATTGGCATGAAGCCATGATGAAAGAGATCACGCTAGAAGATATAAAGATGGCTATCAAACACCTTTAGAAAACGAAATCTCCAGACCCTGACATCACCAATAAATAACAATACAGCTCTTCCATAAACAAAAGACCTTTGAGCGCATAGTGAAATAGCGTTTGCAGTGGTACCATGCTGTCTTTGTAGACCTACAGAAGGCAATGGAAAAGGTGTAGAAGGACAGGCTACTTGTGAAGTGTCCCCGTAGTGGTATTCAAGGCAACATGCACGGGTGGACCGAATCCTTCCTGCACAATCAGAGAACCCATGTGTAAGTAGTAGGTCTTTGTGTGCAAAAAAACGTACTACTGCGTTCTACTGCTCCCACAAGGAGAAGTTCTGTCACCCACCCTTTTCATTCTCTTCATCAATGACATCATACTAGAACTAGCTATAGGAGTGCAAGCCCTTTACGCAGATGACATGGTGCTCTGTTGCACAGAACAGTATGCAACAGCCGCTTATAAAGTATGCAGCTGGCTTTGGATAAGATTCCAGCTTGGACCTCCATGTTGTTCGTAAACCTCAACAAGAAGAAATCCTCGCCACCTTTTTGAAACTGCACCAGTCTTCAGTCTTGCAAAGTGACACTGGACAACACTCCGCTCCAGTATGAAGTCCAACATACTTACTTGGGGTTCTTCCGAAGAATTGCACGAAAACAACAGGTACAGAGCGCACATGTAAACCAGAAGAAAAGGTAACATTATGATGAAAATGACAGAAACACAATGGGGAGCCAACGAAAAGATCCTCGAGGCGGTGTAGCAAGGCACAGTAAGATCTCTCCTGGAATACCGCTCCAACTACTGGATGAAGGCTGCCCAGTCCCACCTGCTCGTTATTGACAAAGGTAAAAAAGTTTGCGCATCATCACCAGTGCAGTGAGATCAAACCCAACAAAACCCTGGAGCAGACTACAGCCATTCCTCAAATACAGAAACTTAGGGAATACAAAACCACGAAGCATATCGTGATAGCGAGGCTCACAGAGGATCAACTGATGTACAGAAGAGTGAACAGCCTCGGAGAGTGACGAAAGATAGCTTTGTACGAGAAAGCGAATCGATGCTGAAGAAGCATCGTCTGCGCTGCCATCAGATGTCAAGACCCTGATCTGCTTCCTGGGGAAATACACAGAGGAACACGCCAGTTGTACCACAGTCACAACTCTCTCACACAAAAGACGAGTACAATGATGCGGGCACAAAAGCCCTGACGGTGGCCATGCTCGAAGAAATGTACCCGCAGAAAGCATGGAAAGGGCCGGCACGGATGGGTAAGCAACAATGGCAGTCAAGAGAAGGGTAGGGGCTGGAGAGGACGTGCAGTTCCCAGCCGGACATTGGCAGACAGACGTGATACCAACAGACCTCCGCTGCACATACTACAGAGCTAAGGTGAAAGCGTTCGCCCATACTGCAAACACCAGCAGCAGCAAGGTAGACCCAACACTCCCGGATAGTCTTCCGAACAGATGATTTGTCAATCCTTGAAGCAGCAAAATCCGCCAACAAATTGCATCACCTCATAGCAGCACTACAAAACATAAAGTGCTTCAGAATTGTATGACAGTGGATCCTTTCTCACGGCAGAATATGTGTCGCGATCTGGGAAAACTGGGCATAATGCATGTGCGTAAAGTGTCGTCCTAGATTAGCCTGTGCAGTCCGCACAGGCTAATCAGGGACGATTCTTTCCGCCTAAACTGGATTTTCGCTAATAAGAGACATCATTTAAACGAAAAGAATGCATAAAAGCGGAAATTGTCGTCCCTGATTAGCCTGTGCCAACTGCACAGGCTAATCTGGGATGACAATTTACGCACAAGCATTATGCCCAGTTTTCTCAGAACACGACACATATATACGGAAATTATGAGACAGAATGAATGGCAAAATTTGGAACGGAAGATCAGGAGTAGGGCAGAATCAGTGTAGTGAGCCACCAAAAGGGCACTCGAATGACTGAATTGTTCATGTCTGTGGTATAAATCAGCAGTAGGAGGGGGTATATGAATGTCCTTTCTACGTCCGCATGTTTACCATTGCGTGTTCGCTTCATATCTCATGTTTTCATTGTTCACGAAACTTGTTTTGAATGATTATGATTGTGGCGTCATTTGTGGCGCGTTCTGAGGAAACTCGGCATAATGCTTGTGCGTAAATTGTCATCCCAGATTAGCCTGTGCAGTCTGCACAGGCTAATCAGGGACGACAATTTCCGCTTTTATGGAATTTTTCATTTAAATGATGTCTCTTCTTATCGAAAATCCAGTTTAGGCGGAAAGTGTCGTCCCGGATTAGCCTGTGCGGACTGCACAGGCTAATCTGGGATGACACTTTACGCACAAGCATTTTGCCCAGTTTTCTCAGAACACGACACATTTACGACGACAAAAGTTGAGGTCACCTTCAATGGTCAGATGTTTGAGCCTCCATGTTGGGGGTATTTCCTATGTATTTAAAGGAAGTGGTTCCGCCTCTAGGTCAAAGCCACCACTTTAGGATCAAAAGGATCAGGGCGTGGGATATAGGTGTCCTATGAACTGCATTGCTTTTTTATGGTCAGCACTAGAGTTAAAAAACATCAATATAAATAACGTAGCAATAAAATTGTTTTAAACTGGATGTCATTAAAATGAAATACCAGTGTAAGTATGATACTACAACAAATATCCAACAAATTCAATAACATGTTATGAGATGGGGACATTGGCTAAAAATGTATAATAAAAAAAAAACAATTACACAAACAGTTTTCGATTTTAATATTTGGTCACTAAAGGTTTAAGACTCTTTAATTCTGTATTTATCCAAGCGAAGTTATATTTGTTTTGTTTCTGAAATGGGATCTTCATAAGGTTTTAAGCTTATTGCGCGTGTGAGTTTCTTGGCGGAGTTCCCAAAAGAAGTCGAGCTGCCCGGTATCGAGAGCACCAAAGTCACTTGCGCCGGAATTGGAAAGCCTNGCATACACATATGAATAGATCTACTTGAATGTCTTCAGGGAAATAGTAATGTTTTCAACTTATAGGGATTGGTATGAATCATTTAACCCAAGGAAATGTACACGAATAGGATGATGTGTATTTCCACGTATATGTTTGAAAAACTCGTGTACGTACATTGCGACGCGATATACCGGTAATATTGTGCGCATGCGTGAAAGGAAATGTGATCGAAATTGATTTCGAAGATTTTGCTCCGCAATTTTAAAGCTGTTCAAGTTTGTCTAACGCTCACCAATTTCATCATAAAATACAATTTATATATTAAAAAGACTTCTTTCCAGATTATATATTTTTTCAAAAATACCTAGATCCCCACTGGGCCGAATTAACAACGTAATAGTAATAGGCTTTTTTTCATATTATTGATGAAAAGTGTTACACTCGCTTTATTATTTTATCTTATTCGATTGATACTTAGCCGTCAATCAGCCGACAGTTTTAACGTTTTCTTAGTCAGAAGTTGTATGTCGCTTTGTGATTTTTATCTTTTTGGAAAAAAAGTAAGTTTGCCTGGTGGTGATTTAGGCCCTTCAAATAATCGTTTTTACTATATGTGTAGATACAAAACAGACAATTTTTGATCGATTAACGAGTGAAAACACACACACACATCTGTCGTCGTCCAGTCCGTAACAGTCTGTTATTAAGAAAGCGGACATATTTCAGAAGTCAGGCAAACAAACTTATTGTTGATGTTTTTTTCAGCGTATGCCACGAGTGTTCTAACTGAGATCTCTAATCAATTTTAAGCTTTTTTTGCAACATCCGAACAAGTCATTTATATTGTTCGCGCAAAGATAATAAAATGTTATCTTAGTGTACATTAATGCACAAATCATACTAAGATAATTTTATCTAAAATTTGGGAGTGTTTCTGTTCACTCAAATTCCTAGAGCTTAGCCTCGAGGCCATTTTCGAGGGTTGGTAAATAATATTCGTTATTTCCGTTAGTCATCTAGTTATTTAGCTATAAAACTTGAAATGATCTCACATTAGCCACCATTCGTCAGATAGAAAGGACCATGGCTAACCCCAGCATGTCCGTGACAAGCTGGCTTCTTGTACTGCTTCTAGCGACCGTTTGGACTTCTGTCAGAGCAGGTAGGCCTTTTGATTTAGATTTATATATTTTATGCTTAATAATAAAATATTGAACATCATTGTGGGAATAAATCCAAATATTATTTTCAGTAGTCTGAGTGAGTACTTATTTTTTAAATGTCAAATTAATTTAAATTAAAGTTTTGATGTCAAAGTAGTAGTAGTAGTAGTGGAAGTTGTAGTAGTAGTAATCGTTGTAGTGATAGACGTATGTTTTTGGCGAGTACTAGTGGCATGTTTTTGTATTTTTTTTTTATATTTGAAAAATGAAAACCATAGGTGACCTCGGGACAAACTGTAATCCACTTAGTGCGCCCGCCGATGTATGTGACCATGATAACGAAGGAGTAATATGCGCTGCAAATTTGGCACCTGCTACCGGAGGCATATGTAAATGCCCAGGTAAGATAATTGTTTGAAGCTGGAAAAGTGTCTTTATCTGTATTTTATTGCAAACCGAATTTCGTCGCATTAAATTGTTGTTTTTTTTTGCAATTTTTCGTATAACGTCATGTGTACTACAGTCTATTTTAGCATCGTTGTCAATCCGTTCGTACATTTTAATTTCAGGAATCGTTGGTCATGCGTGCGACACCGACACCAAATGTCAGTCACTGGATCCAAACTCGGCTTGCGTTAATGCTAGATGCACTTGCTCTGGTACATCGAGTGTAATAGCTTTTTGTCAGACAGGTTCGTGATTTTAAGTTGTTCGCTTGCTTCGCCATGTTAATACCGTGTTTTCAGAGCCACTTGCTGGATCTACTACGATTCACCAAAATCACCTTTATTCATCTACGTACGTCAAAAGGTTTCATTGTTCAGTAACATTATTTATTATAATATACAACTGTTTTATTGAAATGAAAATTTCAGGAAATTAAAAACGAACTAGTCAATCCTATTAAGACGATAATAAACAGAACTATTTTCGCCAACGTAAATCATGGGGATTTCCCGTTGAACATGTCTCCATAATACCTTTTGATGCATGCGAAGGTGTTAGAGGGTTTCATAATTATATATTAATATGTATAACTTTTTATTGTGCGATGAGTTTAAACGTTTAAAAGCTACCGACCTGGGCCCGGTTGCTCAAAACTTTAACGGCCAGTTAAGCTAACAGCCATTAATTTTTGGATCAAATTATTTATGTGACTTATGTGTTAACCTTTTAAAATACATGTTAATTGTGTTTGCTTTAATAGTTTGCATAGTTAATGTCTTATTATTACATTGTTTTTAAAATTAGTTGTATTTGGGTCTCAAGTTAACAGACCGTTACCTTAACTGGCCGTTAAAGTCTTGAGCAACCGGGCCCAGGTCGAGAAGAACTTTAAACACTCTCGTCATATTTTCTTTGTCTGGTTATCGCCGATTTTTTAAAGCCATTTATGCCTAGTGGACTCTCCCACCCTTCTAAATTGGATCAATTTATTGTCAAAATTAGGGATGTCTAGTATATTTATTTCAATGTTAAGAATATTTCTTACAGAAATGCCATAAGCTAACAGCGCAGACCCTGATGAGACGCCGCATCATGCGGCGACTCATCTGGGTCTACGCTGTTGGCCAAGGCCTTTTTTCTAGACGCTAGGCATAAATGGGTTAATTATACGTTTGTGTGGAGTATTCAAGCATTACTTGATAATTGTTAACACCTGCTGTTTTTTGTTTTGATAAAAATAATTAAACATAAAAAACAAAAGACATATTATAATTTAAAGTTTGTCAGTAATAAAACCAATACGGCTACAGGTCGATCGCCATGGGATGTCTAAAACTTTACGATCGGTTACCCCCTACGAAGCTTTTCAGAATGTTCGCTGTAGTTCAACTACCGCAATAGAGTTTCATTCGGGCGCACATGGTTTGATACCTGTGAGAGAAGGTGTTTTCCCATTTACATAATCAACGTTTCGAAGATGAAACTTTACAGATTAAGAAATTGACGAAAATGTACTAAATTTTGGTCTTTAAAAGGTATCAAAAGGGGTAGGCCATTTATTTCTTGATATGTTAAATTCAAATTGCATACATGTATATGACAATGGTTGAACACTGTGTATGTATCGTAATGAAATATGAAAAAAACTTGCATTCTGAGATAACGATCAAGTTTACCAACTCGGTGTTCAACACCAACGGGCATTTGCTTTGCCATCATCATCATAAGCAGAAGGAGTATTCTTACTTTAATCATCAACATGAACAACGTCATCTTAACTCATTGTCGTCATCATCATATACTAGTAATCAATATCGGCATAATCATCATCAGGAACTTCCTCATAATCGTCCGATTATAAACAGTACAATCATCATTCAAGAGTGTTCTTAAGATATTTCTGTGGAGTTCGAACCATTCCGTTAACTAACATTGCCTCCAAAGGCGGGAACATTTCAATTATGTATATTAACCCATTTGTGCCTAGCGTCTAGAAAAAAAGGCCTTGGCAAACAGCGTAGACCCAGATGAGACGCCGCATGATGCGGCGTCTCATCAGGGTCTGCGCTGTTTGCTTAAAGGAATTTCTGTAAGAAATATTCTAAATATAGAAATAAATATACTAGACATCCCTAATTTTGGAAATAAATTGATCCAATTTAGAAGGATGGGAGAGTCCACTAGGCATAAATGGGTNTATATATTTAAAAAAAACTTAGTTTATCAAGAACTCTTTCCTACCGAGTTCTACCATGTCTAGTAAATTAATATCATAAAACAACCCGAGTAGTACAGCTATACTGAAACTACTTATAATGAATAACTTTAATTCTTGTTAAATAAAGAGTTGTAATACATGCTCCTTTACCCCCTCTCCGCCCCGTCCCCAACCACACACCAACTCCCACCCACCTTCACCGGAATGGACACCTCTGGTTCATTCTATAACTTCAATCTTGACATTTATTTTTGATAATTTTAACTGAACGCCGTAGCGTGAAAAATATGATACTCGTACATATTTCCTTATTTGCAATATTCTATGTTCAACAAGAACGGATAGTATTTTTTTTATTGACGCTTGCAGTTGTTATATTGCGCTTATTATTTGTTATTTTTATTAATATCTGTTCGGCGAATTGTAAAATCAAATACGAGAAAATTCGATTTTATACGAACGTGACATGACATATATGCCTGAATAATTTGGCTGTCGAAATATATATTTTTTAACGGTATAATTTAACGCTGCCTGAGCTCATGAAAAACAGCGCTCATGCTTGTCATTCAATACAAAAATTTAGTTTAAATCGACTTTTGTTCACAGACTCGCCAAAATACACATATATATTAATGATGTATTTTATGGACAAATTAAACATATCGAATATTAAAGAAAACATAGTTTGCTTCTTCGTTTCAATTTTGAAATGTATGTATAACATGTATTAATATTTGCAGATGGAAAACCTGGTGGCCTTTGCGACGGAAACAATGAAACGCCTAACGAATGCACGGGGGACAAGAACGCTGAATGTGATCTTGCCACAGGGCTGTGCAAATGTAGAGCTGGCACTGACCTTGTAAACGGCGTGTGTACCTTACGTAAGTTCAAACGAAGTTTCGTGTTAATTCCTAAATGTATAATTATAACATAATGTTCCGCGTACCAAAACCAAACACATTTTCAAGCGTAGTGTTTTATGTGTAGATATGCCTATGCAACTGGTAAACCGTGCCTGTGTATGGTAAGTCTCGGGAACTGAGTGCTGTTTCATGCTTGCCCTTAGTAACTTTCGATAGTTAGTTAGTAGTTGTTGGAACAGTTGAGCAAATTCCACCACCCCTTACTCTGTTCCACGTTCATTATCAACCTATATCCTCGAAGTAATGACCGGAAATGAATATACATGTATAACCTTTCAATAAGGGCGTATCGCTCACGCTGTGATCTTTATTACAAAGAAATGCAGCAACTGCACGTAAACGCTCGACTTAAGTTTTTCCGTAAGACCCATTTTATAGCTGCATTTCAGGCGGATCTCTTGGAGGCCTCTGTGACAATGGCCTATGTCCTTTGGACAAAAACGCGCAGTGTATCCTAACCACCAACATGTGCATGTGTGTTGCCGGTGCATCGGCCTTCAACGGAGTGTGCGTCTTAGGTAAGCAGAACTTACGTTAACGTTTACGTTAAAGTATGGCTAGTTGGTTAAGCTAGCCTTTGGCAGTATATGCTTCGATCCTTGCAGAGTAATAAACGAGTATGCTCTTAGCAAATAGTCATGCCTTTATTAACACTAATACCATTTACATTGTTATCTACGGTGGCATCCAGGCGACATCCGATTTATTGCGTACGCAAGCTAAAACCTCACATGCGCACATGCATGTCTTCACTTGCGCACGTACAAGTCTTCACGTGCTAACGTGCAAGTCTTAGTAATCAAATGCATGCATAGCCTTTAACTAAAACCACAGTCTACAGAAAGCAACTCATTATAGTTAAAAGGGTTGTTTTAAAGTTCAAATACACATAAACGGCTTTAATTTCATTGGCATTCGTAAAAATAGAATAGAGGACAAAGATTATTGTCTCGTGCTCTCTTTTATTTTCCCGACGCCATGACCTATAATTATTTGGAGATTTGAATATTTATAAATATTTATGTGATCTATGCAAAATTGCATACACCACCTCATAAATCAGGAGGGTAAATAAAAAATATATTATATCACGTGAATATAGATCTAAGTCTATATACTATACTCTTAATTGAAAAATACGTTAGCTAGGTTAATGTTATGTTTACAGAAATCATTAAAAACTAATATCCGGACCCCGCGATAACTAAAAAACAGCAAAAGCTATGTAGATGAAACGTACTATGGTAATTGATGACAATATGGGGAATATTCACGTTATGTCCGATTCATGCGCCTGTCGATCCGTCCGTTTTTCCATCCGAAATATCGTGCGATAACTAAAAAAACCAAAGCTAGGTTGATGAAACTCAGGAGTGTCATTTTTGAGAAAACTGGGCATAATGCTTGTGCGTAAATTGTCATCCCTGATTAGCCTGTGCAGTCCGCATAGGCTAATCAGGGATGACAATTTCCGCTTGTAAGGAATTTTTCGTTTAAATGATTTCTCTCCTTAGCGAAAATCCAGTTTAGGCGGAAAGTGTCGTCCCTGATAAGCCTGTGCGGACTGCACAGGCTAATCTGGGATGACTCTTTACGCACATGCATTATGCCCAGTTTTGTCAGAGCACGACACAGTAGATGAAGGACCATAAGGTGAATATGCACGTTATTTCAGGGTTTTTCGCCAGACTTAAATTTGTGTGTACTATAGTAACAGAAAAAAGTTTATTTTAAAAAGAAAATCTTGATCCTGCGACAAATAAAAAAAGAACGTAAGCTAGTTTCATGAAATTCCGTATGTTGATAGAAGGCCATAAGGGGAATATGCACAATATTTAAGTGTGTTGGTCAGTACAAATTTGCTACCGTTATAAATCATAAATAATTAAAAATTAAATTCGGCGTCCAGCCATAACTTACGAACTTAAGCTAGGTTAATAAAACTTATTGAGATCCTGTTTTTACCCCGTAATCAATAAACTGGTAAGGGACTGTGTTTTGTATTTGACCAATGCTATTTTAGTTATATTTGTATTTTCTCATATTTTGTGGGCTTTTGATCATACATGTACTTTTTTATGTTCGTGTCAATATCATCTTGTCTTTAATATATTTATAAATTTAATAGTTTTTTTTTCAGGGAAAATTCCAGTTTGTTTTTAATGATTAAAAAAACATTGCCCATGCTTGTCATACAGACGGTGCCCCGTTCGGGTTTTGTTCATTGCTGATTCCATGCCGGGATAAATTCTCCACCTGCGTTGGCGGGATGTGCATGTGCCAAACCGGCGCAAGTCTGATCTCCGGATCGTGCATACCAGGCAGGGCATTGTTTTCTATTACAATGTACATTTAACCAAATTAGGCCTAGTGGACTCTCCCATCCTTCTAAATTGGATCATTTTTTGGGCAAAATTAGGGACGTCTAGTATATTTATTTCTATATTTAGAATATTTCTTACAGAAATTCCTTTAGCAAAAAGCGCAGACCCTGATGTCTGGGTCTACGCTGTTTGCCAAGGCCTTTTTTCTAGACGCTAGGCATAAATGGGTTAACAGTTGTTTCAGGCTTCCGACAGTAGTTGGTACAATCCGGTTATCTAGTGTTTTTAATGGTTTCGAAGAGAAGTTGGCGCTTTCTGCACACGACTATTGTTTCCAATAGCAGTTTATTCCTACTCTTTTCTGTCAGCAGTTGCTGCCATAGTTAAGTCGGAATACACGTTTCGACTTTTCGTAGCATTAAAATCGATTCATTTTTGAATATGTAGGTTCAATATTTATGTAAAAATTTAGTGCTGTTTTCCGTCAATTGACTTTGAATTTAAAATGTTATGCACGATAATTTACAAATAAAATGTGAATATACCGCATCAACACGATTAAGTAAAAAATATTTTTTCTGAAATACAAAATAATCAATTCTTCAAAGTAAACAACATGAGCAACCAAATTTCTGAACTTTTGTTGATCAGAAACATACCTTGGAGGTTTTTGTGGGACTGGGGGTTCGTGCTCTGGAGATCCAAACGCTGAATGTCAGGCAAATATGTGCATGTGTAAGACTGGATATACGAACGTCCAGTCACGCTGCTTTCAAAGTAAGTGTTCGTCTTCTATTATATAAGCCGCGTCATGCGAAAATAGGTCTTATGTCATATTCCTTCAGCGTAACACAAGACCAGACTGCGCATTCTACATTGTTCTGTTCTGTTCTGTTATTGTCGCGAATGAGACCACAAACTCGTGTGTGACTTTATGACGGACAGGGTGAGTCGCGTTCTGAGAAACTTGGGCATAATGCTTGTGCGTAAATTGTCGTACCAGATTAGCCTGTGCAGTCCGCACAGGCTTATCAGGGACGACAATTTCTGCTTTTCAGGAATTGTTCGTTTAAATCATGTCTCTTCTTATCGAAAATCCAGTTTAGTCGGAAAGTGTCGTCCCGGACTAGTCTGTTCGGACTGCACAGGCTAATCTGGGACGACACTTTACGCACATGCATTATGCCCAGTTTTCTCAGAACATGACTCAGGGAAGCTCTTGACCAGACTGCGTGACTTCGCATGCTGGTCTTGAGCTTCGCTGGGCGCATATGGCGTAAGATCCGTTTTTGCATGACGCGGCTCAATTATGCGTTTCCGTAAAATATAGTATATTCTATGTGAATGCAAATTCGTTCTTAGTGAAAATGTTCGTTTTGTTCCACTGTATTGGACATAGAATAAAACGCAGTATCATCATGGAACTACCAAGTGCATATACCTCCCTTGAAAACAACCGGCCACGTGCATTATTTGCGTAGATTTGTTAAAAATCAAATACTTGAAACAAATCATCAAAACTATAATCTAGCGATATATATAATTAATTCTACGATGTTAAACAATTTAACTTCTAATGCAGATGCTCCCGTTCACGAATTTAAACATGCAATCATTTTTAGCTCGGCTTTTTTTCGAAGAAAACCCGAGGTATTGTCATAGCCCTCTCGTCTACCGCGTCATCGTCGTAGTCGTCGTCCGAAAACTTTAACATTGGCCATAACTTTTGCATTATTGGAGATAGCAACTTGATATTTGGCATGCATGTGTATCTCATGGAGCTGCACATGTTAAGTGGTGAGAGGTCAAGGTCAAGGTCATCCTTCAAGGTCAAAGGTCATTTTTTTCATGTGTATCTCATCGACCTGCACATTTTGAGTGGTGAAAAGTTCAAGGTCAATGATGACCTTCAAGGTCAAAGGTAAAATAAAATAAAATCCAAGCACCCACAGCCGAGCGTTGGCATCCGCTCGACGGTGCTCTTGTTTAAAATAACAATTGCGATTTAATAATGGTCTATTTCCTAACCTGACATACAACAATCAAACAGTGTACAGAAAAACTAGCCCCCATGATTAATCGTTTTATAGACGGTGCGGCGCTCGGAGCATGTGTGGGCGGCCTGTGCCCTTATGACCTGTTGGCCGATTGTGTAAACGGGATATGTACGTGTGTCACTGGAACCACCCTCGTTGGAGCCATGTGCGTGCCAAGTAAGTACCGTAGCCATTCGTCAGAAGCAATTCGTGTGTATTCTTAATATCGCGCTGAAGTTATTTTCCAAATTGTAAGCACTTTTGAAACATAAATAATGACGTGTGTATGTCATTAGTCGGTGCCTTCGGTGGGTTGTGTGACGGAACCTTATGTCCGCTGGACAAGAACGCTGTCTGTGTGAACAGGTACTGTGCTTGCAAACAAGGCTTCGTCGCCATCCAGGGAAGCTGCATTCAAAGTAAGTGATCCATGGTTTATTGATGACCCTATCATAAATGGAATGTATGAAATCGTTACCATATTATATATTATTCGTTCCACTGTTAGTAACTGAGATTGAAGGGTATGTACAATATACAATATTACAATACACTGCAATAATAATAATAATAATAATAATAATAATAATGATGATGATGATGATGATGATGATGATGATGATGATAATAATAATAATAATAATAATAATAATTTTAACAATAAAAATAACAATACAAATGTTATATCATTATGATAGTGCTTGTTGGTGCTGTTGCTGCTGTTTTTGTTGTGTCACGTAATCGCTTATTGTTCGATTTCACGTGATGCGCATATTGCCATAATGACGAGATTTGCATTAACTACATTTTGCTACATTGCGAATAGGTCAAGTCCGTCCCTTTCCAATAATATTAATTTCTCTGTATAAGGTGAAATGAAATATTCAACAACAACGCATATAGGAATTCGAGTCTAATTTAATATCTATTATAATTCATATTTTCAGTCATACAATTACATTCTGATAACTACATGATTGGATCTTTTCCGATCCGTTCGCCTCGAAATCCAAACCAAGTGTGTACTATTCTTACAGAACTTGCTTACAGGTTAATTTGCATAAAACTCAATTATAACTTTGATTGGTCAATAGTGTTAGTTTCTGTACGTGCTTATTGCTGGTTGGTTGAATTGCTAAATGTACTAAAACCCTGGGAACTGAGAAACCACTTGTCAAGTATTTACACGCTTATCAAACATGGTGATATAAAGTCTTAATGTACAAATACTTTGATGCAAACAAAGCACTATCGCCCAAATCCCTTATGTCAACAGGGTCGACCCTCCATCAAATAAATGCCTTGATAAACATACAGACTCAAGATATATACTATCTTTGATCTTTCACTTTGTTGACTTATTCTAATGTACAATGATTGCAGGGATATGTCATGTTTACTTGCTATTGATAAACTTTTCCATATTGTGAACCAGTTTCTACATGCAAGAAATCAACCCAAATATTTTGAACACTATGATGACCAAATTAATTAATTTCTATCATTTGTTATATTATATAACATAATGTTTATGTTATATATGGATACATAACTAATTAATTTATTTATCTCTACGGGGCTGTTACGTTACAGTTGCTGTTGTTACTATAATTATGAAGCTGATGAGTTTTTCTTAATGTTGTTAGCTGGAGCATTGGGCGGTAAATGTGATGGAAACAGCCTGTGTACGTTGGACGGAAACGCGGTTTGCACCAGCGGCATCTGTGTGTGCAAGACTAGCACCACTCCCAACAATGGAATGTGTATCCAGGGTACGAACTCATGTCATTTGTAGTCGTATTCGTATTTCTGCATGTAACGTTGTGTTCGAGACAGAAAGATTTATTTAAAGCAAATTCTTGAATCCGGCTCGTAATATCAAATGGGGAATTCGACTTAAACATTGGATATTCTGTCTGTCTGTCTGTCTGTCTGTCTGTCTGTCTGTCTGTCTGTCTGTCTGTCTGTCTGTCTGTCTGTCTGTCCGTCCGTCCGTCCGTCCGTCCGTCCGTCCGTCCGCTCGTCCGTCCGTCTGTTGGTCGGACGAACGGTCGTTTTATCGGTCGGTCCTCTCCTCTGTCCATTAGTCGGTTGGTCTTCCGCTCTGTCCGTTGGTGGGTATGACCTTCCGTTCGTTCGCTTGTTTGATGAAGTCCGTTTCGACTCTCAATGTTCCTTTTTTATGACGTAACGGTAATAAATGAGCACTTGTATTATCCTTCGTTAAAAATTGCAACCATTATGTTTGCTTTCAATATCGAATTTCTATATCATGATCGTTAGAACTTGCTACATATTGCGACATGCGGCGTCTGGGAGTGTTCATTAGTTCTATAACACTAACCAGTTTAATTCAATACTTAATTTATCACATATCAAATATGAGCATTGTTTTTTCGTACTTAGGTCATGCGAACTAAAATTAATCACAATTTACATGCTAAACGTGTACTAAATTGGTGTATAACCATTTGTAAAACATATACGTGTCCTATTTTGGAATCGTTTTCCCTGATTTTCAGATGGAAAACTCGGCGGCCTTTGCATCGCGGAAAAGTGCCCCCTTGACAGCCATGCGGTCTGCTTGAACAAAGTCTGCGTGTGCCTGACCGGATATTCACCGGTCAATGGCGTTTGCGTTGCAGGTAATGAGTCGTGTGTTACAGCAGCCTGTGGTTCAGTTACTCGAAACGTGAAGGTCAAATTAAAATTAATTGAACAGTCGATAAACGTTAAAGTTGCTACATAACAGACAGTGAGACAAATATAAATAATGACAATAACACGATCTTCACTCATTGTAGTCAATTACGCATCACTAAACAGTATACACTTTATAATACAAATACTACTGACTAGACAACCTTTTTTTGTAAAACCAATGAAAATGTCATACTAGTTCTGTATTTTTGTTTGCAGACGGCTCTGTTGGAGGCTTATGCAGCGGAGGCACGTGCAAGGACCTGTACTCTTCCTGCACCAATGGACGCTGTGCCTGCAACGCTGGCTACGATGCATTCAATGGCTTCTGCCGGCGACGACAACTGGGGGGCCCGGGTCCGGGTAAGTATCACACTCATCTTTGTGATCCTTACGAATGCGCAATTGCGATGATTGTTCGACCTCCTCACATTGATGATCCCTACTGCAAACTTTCGCGACAATGATTAATAAATCCTTACAGTATCCCCCCTACTTCATTCGTTCGTGCCTTTTATAAACTCTTCAATTGGGTACCACTTACAGCCTACTTGCGCGCCTTTGATACACTCCTCACAGTGCTCTAAACTACTACATGATTGTTCAGCTTTTATAAACTTCTTAAACTGAATCTCCCCCGCTGCAAATTTGCGCGCCTCTTATAAATTTTCTCACCGTGATTTCCCCTACTGCGTTCTTGCTCAGCTTGTATAAACTCCTTACACTGATCTCCCCAACTGCAAACTTGCGCGCCTTTTATCAATTTTCACACAGTGATTTCTCCTACTGCGTTTATGCTCAGCGCTTGCGCGCTTTATTATCTTCTCACCGCGGTCTTACCTCGTTCATGCTCAGGTTTTAAAACCTCCTGCACAGTCGTCTGTAATATCGCGCGCATCAGTGGAGTTTAACAAACACCTTACAGTTGACTCCTCTGTTGCTGGCAGATATGTGGCGTGTTCTGCGAAAACTGGGCAAATGCTTGTGCGTAAATTGTCATCCCAGATAAGCCTGTGCAGTCCGCACAGGCTAATCAAGGACGACAATTTCCGCTTTTATGGAATTTTTCGTTTAAATGATGTCTCTTCTTAGCAAAAATCTAGTTTAGGCGGAAAGTGTCGTCCCGGATTAGCCTGTGCGGACTGCACAGGCTAAACTGGGATGACACTTTACGCACAAGCATTTTGCCCAGTTTTCCGGAACACGACTCTTATTATTGGTCTCTTCAACTGCGTACCAGTACATTTTTACAAACACTTCACAGCGGTCTTCCCTACTGTGCACATGAACAACTTTAAAAACTAAAATAATTTGTATATTTTAACTCCTTACCATGATCTCCCCCATTGGGCACCTTTTACTTTTTTTCACTCATCACAGAGGTCTCGCATCCTGCGCACTTGCGCGGGTTTCACACATTTTTCTCTGCGGTCTCCACTGAAGCTAAAACGAATCTTTAAACGTTCTACTAACTATGGGATACCATATAATACACCAGGACATTTTTCGAATTTCTTGCCATGATATGCCCTATTTCTCACCTGTACAGTTTCACAAACACCTCACTGTGGTATCAGTGCGCACCTCTACCCATTTGCAAACAGCTCTATAAGGTTACCCGTACTGTGCATCTGCGTAGGTTGTATAATGACCTCTCGGTCAACCTACGTGAACCTACGTGGCTTTTAAAAACTAAATGCAGTGGACTTTCTTGTTGTCTACTTGTACAATTGTACAAACTATCCCCAAAGCGCACCTGCATAATTAAACAAACTATCCCCAAAGCGCACCTGCACAATTGTACAAACTATCCCCAAAGCGCACCTGCACAATTGTACAAACTATCCCCAAAGCGCACCTGCACAATTGTACCAACTATCCACAAAGCGCACCTGCATACTTGTACAAACTATCCCCAAAGCGCACCTGCACAATTGTACAAACTATTCCCAAAGCGCACCTGCATAATTAAACAATCTTTTGTAAGTGGTTTCCCTTATTTTGCAACTACGCGCATTTTAAATCTCTTCACAGTTGTTTTCCATGTTATGCTCCTAAAAAATGGCCATTTCCAGACAATTAAACACAGAACCACACAGAAAACATAGCACACTCATCGTTATTTATATATATGATAGATTGTGTATGCTTTATTTTTTATAAATCTATAAACGACTTAACTACATCATTTTATACACATTGCAAAACACTTATTCGTGTTATGATATATACATATTTGATTTTTTCACTACAGCGCACATTTACTCGCTAAAAACTTATATTAACCCTTTTAGCGCTGAAACCGAATTTTGAAGGTCTTTGCAAACGTTTGGATCCAAAAGAGACGCCACAGAACGTGGCATCTCATCAGGAACCAAACTGTTTGCTATTCTGATAGTATTCTTTGGAAAAAAAATCGAAGAAAATGCTAATTTTAGAAATTCAGCAGACGACATTTTAGCAGACGACAAATATCCCAGCATGCAAAGGGTTAAGGCCTGTTTTCATTTTTTTTCAGGGATCGGAGTCACGCCTCACCACCACCACTTTTTCAACAAGTAGAAGTTGCATACCACGAGCTATGTACCCGGACAGTTATATTAACGAATCACAGAGATAAAATTATCGAATTTAAATGAAGCAGTTACGTACAATATATCTTATTGCTAGTTAAAATTTGCTGGATTAAAAAATATTTTTATATAATAGGGTAGCAATTAGTTGTGGTTTCAATTTAATGAAAGTTTTAAAGCAATTTCAGAAATGAGTGACTTTTTCCCTATTGTATCAAAAACAACTTTCGCACGCAACAAATTGTTCAATTGTTGTAGACGAGTTTGAATTGAATTTAAATGACTTAGTAATATACTATAGGCCATATTTAAACTGTCTTAGTGGAAAACAGCTCGTGTTGTACCGATGAGAAAAAAACCTGAAACGGACGGCAACCAATGAAGGCATCAGACTGAATGTTTCTGCTTATTTACGTCTCTTGCTGGATTGTATTATAAAACTGTAAATACACAATATTCTGCATCCGACATTGTCTTTGTACTTTTTTTAACGTGTAACAATGTTATAAACAGACTGGCATGCTACATTCATATAAACACAATGCGTGTTTACACATTGTAGATACACCTACACATATGGTACACGAATTGGTGTTTTCATAAGAATGCACTTCGATAAAACACATAGACATCAAAAGGAAGAAATTTTGGCAAATTTCGGGATTATAAAATTGAATTGGTAATAACAATTTAAAGATCTCGCATTTACTAGATATTTAAATGTTTTATGAACAACCATTACATTGCGATTGGAATTCAACCCATTTATGCCTAGCGTCTAGAAAAAAAGGCCTTGGCAAACAGCGTAGACCCAGATGAGACGCCGCATGATGCGGCGTCTCATCAGGGGCTGCGCTGTTTGCTTAAAGGAATTTCTGTAAGAAATATTCTAAATATCGAAATAAATATACTATAGATCCCTAATTTTGGAAATAAATTGATCAAATTGAGAAGGAAGGGAGAGTCCACTAGGCATAAATGGGTTAATTAAGCTGAATTGTGTGAAATCTGGAGTGCTCAGCGGAAGCTGAGGCGCGTACTTCCAATAGGTTTTCTGGTATAATACAAATACCTGCTGGTCATAATCATTTCAAATAGTTTTGATATTTTGGAATTTCCATGTGTGTGTGACAGGTATTTCCACAATTGATATGCATACATCACAAACAATGACGATCGTCAAATGAGAATTTAGTCTGACGTCAAATACTCCGTTGTTGAATGCCTTTGGGCAGTTTAAATAATATGGCGGACAAATGTGTCGCGTTCTGGGAAAATTGGGCAAAATGCATGTGCGTAAAGTGTCATCCCAGATTAGCCTGTGCAGTCCGCACAGGCTAATCAGGGACGGCACTTTCCGCCTAAACTAAATTTTCGCTAAGAAGAGACATCATTTAAACGAAAAATTTCATAAAAGCGGAAATTGTCGTCCCTGATTAGTCTGTGCGGACTGCGCAGGCTAATCTGGGATGACAATTTACGCTCAAGCATTATGCCCAATTTTCTCAGAACACGACACAAATGGTTAAATACTTATTAAAACACATTTTTTTAATGTATCACACGATCCTTAGCGGGACATTTCAATAACATGTTTTAAATCTGTATTATTAAAAAAAATCTTTAAATATGAACTAAGTCCTGAACATTGACCACATGAATACCAAGTGTACCATTGTGTATGGTGGTATAGAACTGTCTTCCGATAACCAAGTATTGAGCAGTTGGGCTCGAACCAGATTACTACTTTTCACGAATAAAATACTGTTCTATAGTTTTTTGTTATTGTTACCATTATATAGTTTAAAACATACCAGAACCAACTAGTGAAACACGTTACATGTATTGGTGACTATTTTTTGTTAATTTTCTTCTTAGGTCAATCATTACAATTAGTGCATCGGACCTTTACATGGATCTTACTTATAAGAATTTCATCTCGATAAATACTATACAATGTTAATATAACACGTTTATATTCGTTCTAATTCCATTAGGGTTTTAGTGAAAGTAAAATCTTGGTGTCAGTTTTGGGTACTTTCGATCAGGTGTCTCGTTAAGCAGATTCACCTTGCACAGAAAAGCATCACGAACGCTATCTAAGTACTGGTCGGTTATCTCCCTTGGAAGTTTGCCGGACTACAAAACCGAGGATCGCGTGGTTAGATTCCTGAAACGTCAACATAACGTTTGTGGGGAATGGTCTTGAACTATGTTTACGGCCATTCGTGAACCTAATATGGTTATAATAAGTGATTTTTTTTTACAGATTTTCGTATTCAAAAACGTCATGAAATGAATTTAATATCAAACTGTTGTATTCAGATTTTTTTTTTATTATAATAACATTAAAAAAAAACACACACATTAAAAAATACGCCTGACCTGGGCTACGAACCAGGGACCTCTTGAAACCATGCGAGTGCGCTACCATGACACGTTTTGTCTACGCGAATTTCTTTGTTAATTGTTCCTTTGCTAAACTGTACACAAGTTCTATATGACATTCGATGCCACCATAATTATGCGTTAAATAGCGATTTAAAACAAAACTATATTATATAGAGCAATGCGGAGTAAATCAATAAATCCAAAAAATTAATTGTTGATCATGCCTTCCATACACCACAAAATCAGAAAAAAAAATGTTTTTTCATGCAACTGCTACTGGTTTTAGAGCTGAAAGCTTTCTCAATTAGGCTCATAAGTCTCTTCAGCCGACTAAAACCAGGTTTTACAATGGCTTACTTTCTCAACCATCATGTTTGGGTCAGTTGTTATGCACTTGTGGTATTTGTGTTTGCGTTTGGACGCCATGTTGAATTTCTGTGTTACGTGATAGACTAACATACTTTTTAATTGTCTAAATGTGTTCATCGCCCCCTGAAACCTAGGTATAGACACCACAATCAAGAAATTTGAGTGGACACTAACATAGTTATTATCATAAGTAGGTTGTGGCGGCCATTTGTACACCATGTTGAATGTCTATGTTGCGTTATAGACTTAAATACATTTTAATTATCTTATTGTGTTCTTTGCCATCTGAAACCTAGGTATAAGCACCAAAAGCATAAATAGGTTTTGGCGGCAATCTTGGCGGCCATCTTGAAACAAACTTTCCGGAGGTCTGATTTGGGTAAACTTTTGATATGTTATAAAGGACATCCTGCCCTATCAGGATCAGTGAAAATACCTTTTGTAGCATTTTTTTTTTGGNGGGGGGGGTTGAAATATTTCCTCCATATATTGACCCTACTATCTGACAAAATAAAAAATACATTTAAACCTTTGTCAGGATAAATATTGAATGGAAATGCTAGTATTGTCAGTAAGAGTAATTTCCCTTTGGTCATAAACTACAAATTAGGTATTTTTCTGCGCTTTATGATCAAAATAAAATATGTGAAGCTTTATTGTTTTGTATAGAAACTGTGTGATTAAAAATATCTGCATGAGTTCAATACTTTGTTGTATATGTTGGCGGTATAGACATACACAATTTATCGTAATTATACGTATTCGGAAAATAATGCTTCGGTGAGTGTTATAATGTCGGCAATTTCGAATCTTATGAAACTCAAATAAAGTCAGTCAACAATACTCCTCTTAAATATGAGTATAATGACGTCATAAAAGTTATGAACAAAAATGGTTTCATTGTCAGTGGATCATTGCTTTACACACCTTATGAACAGATAAACAACGATGATACAGATACAGAACAGATATACAACGATGATACAGATACAGAACAGATATACAACGATAATACAGATACAGAACAAATATACAACGATTATACAGAGACAGAACATATATACACCGATAATACAGATACAGAACAGATATACAACGATGATTCAGATACAGAACAGATATACAACGATGATACAGATACAGAACATATACACAACGATGATACAGATACAGAACAGATACACAACGATGATACAGATACAGAACAGATATAAAAACGATGATACAGATAAAGAACAGATATACAACGATCTTACATATACATAACAGATATACAACGGTCATACATATACAGAACAAATATACAACGATGATACATATACAGAACAGATATACAACGATGATACATATACAGAACAGATATACAACGATGATACAGATACAGAACATAAATACAACGATAATACAGATACAGAACAGATATACAACGATGATACAGATACAGAACAGATATACAACAATAATACAGATACAGAACATATATACAACGATGATACAGATACATAACAGATACACAACGATGATACAGATACAGAACAAATATACAACGATGATACAGATACAGAACAGATATACAACGATGAAACAGATACAGAACATATATACAACGATGATACAGATACAGAACAGATATACAACAATGAAACAGATGCAGAACAGATATACAACGATGAAACAGATACAGAACAGATATTCAACGATAATACAGATACAGAACAGATATACACTGATGATACAGATACAGAACAGATAAACAACGATGATACAGATACAGAACAGATATACAACGGTAAAATAGATACAGAACAGATATACAACGATATTACAGATAAAGAACATATATACAACGATAATACAGATACAGAACAGATATACAACGATGATACAGATACAGAACAGATAAACAACGATTATACAGATACAGAACAGATATACAACGATAATACAGATACAGAACAGATATACAACTATGATACAGATACAGAACAGATATACAACGATGATACAGATACAGAACAGATATACAACGGTAATACAGATACAGAACAGATATACAACGATAATACAGATACAGAACAGATATACAACGATGATGCAGATTCAGAACAGATATACAACGATGATACAGATACAGAACAGATATATAACGATGATACAGATACAGAACAGATATACAACGATATACAAATACAGAACAGATATACAACGATGATGCAGATACAGAACAGATATACAACGGTAATACAGATACATAACAGATAAACAACGATAATATAGATACAGAACATATATACAACGATAATACAGATACAGAACAGATATACAACGATGATACAGATACAGAACAGATATACAACTATGATACAGATACAGAACAAATATACAACGATAATACAGATACAGAACAATATACAACGATACGAGTATTTTGAAGTTGTTCGCATATGAGAACATGTACACATTAATTTAACACATAAAACAAATGCTTTATCTACATCAATCATGGTGTCCACTGGCACGTCATAATTCCATCTTGTGATATGTAAATACGATAAAACAAAGTTGTAAAGAAATATCAGCATATATAACATACGACTTATCGCAATGTATTCAATGCAATCATAATAATACCAGGATCAAGTGTAATACTTCACATCAATATTTATTTACACACCTATTAAATTTAAGTACGTTTTTCGCTTATAATACCACATAAATTAGAAAAATACGAGTGTTTTACTATTTATCTAACACCGATGAGAATGCAAACATAATTACTTAAAAAAAAAGGTCACTTGTGAAAAATAAAACGTGTAATTGTAAAACAGGTTATTGTATAGGTTATTGAACGTGTAAATGTACAGGTTATTGAACATTGTACAGGTTATTGAACGTGTAAATGTACAGGTTATTGAACGTGTAAATGTACAGGTTATTGTACATTTTCAGATTCATCTAGTGATTGACAATAAAGCATACTTCAAGCACAACTTACTTTATAATTAATGAATACGGATATGATGGTACAAACAGTAATCGATTCCTTGCCTATTTAGTCAATATATAGATATGGTTGAGAAAAATTATTTAACACAAACGAATGAATCTTTCTAAAGCACTGGATCCAAAAACGGATGCAAGAACAGAGAGTAGTAATTATAAATTGGAGAAATATGCTGTTCAAACAGTACTTATGACATATTATATATATATGCCCTAGCGCTTTCGACTTTACGTCTTC
>VMBQ01000150.1:439568-454244 GCA_007657795.1 Dreissena rostriformis
ATATATATATATATATATATATATATATATATATATATATATATATATAACTATATATATATATATATAGCGTTTTTAAAATTAGATTGATATGTCAATATCCATTCAATTGTAGAATCCGGTGGTCTATATACAAAGTTCATTAAGAATGATTTTGTTTGAAAAAACTTTATTTCAGTCCAAACTGATTCTAAATAATTTACGTTCAAGTCCAATCTATGTTGGAAAGGTATGTTATATTTAATATACATTAATATGCCTCCACCCTTTCGATTGTTTCTGTCACGGCGAATAATATTATAATTTGGAATTTGTATATCACTATCTAATATTTCAGTATTAAAAAATGTTTCAATAAGTCATAATATGTGAATATCCGAATTATAAAGTACATATTTTATTTCATCAATCTTTGGTGATATGTGATGAATGTTTAAACAAACAACATGTAATCCAATATTAGTGAAATTAAAATCCAAATGTGATTCTGTAATTATACTACAATTTTCATTAGAAAAGCAATTCTCTTTTTCAATGGTAGTGCTACTTTCTAATAGTTTATTTTTATCATTAATATTTGATACTAAGTAAACAGCTTCGTTTGATACAATCGTATTTAAAATTCTAGTGTCAGAATCACATGTTCATACACAGTTATTACATTCTAAACATAAGTAATTTAAAACATCAAATTTATTATCATTAACAATACCGCTCTCAGGATTTGAAATGTGTGATGGCCTGATGCGAATGTCCTATGCAGCACGTTGTTTAGCTGGGGTCGTGCTCTGACGACGATATTGTCCGTATCTCCCAAACTCGGACGACGAGTTGCTATGGTTACTGTCCGATCCTCGCCATTTCCGGTAGCAGTCATTTGTGTCGTGATTATTCAAGCCACACACATTGCAATATGCTTTTGGTGGTATTTGTCGTCTCTGAACAGAGTCAAACCGTCGTTGATCAGTTGCAATGCTGTTTCCGGCAACTTGCCGCGTGATTGGTATTTCACGATGGATCGCCGCAATAAGAACACTTGTTCCAGACCTATTCAAATTAAAACTATCCCGAAAATAGAAATTCCTGGCAGTAATTCCATTCCCAAACACAAACGATTGATGACAGTTGATAATTTGCGCCTTAAATATATCACTTAACTGCTTTAAAATATCATTCAATGGAACGACATCAGCGTCAGTGCGCGGACAGACAGAACATATGAAGATATGACACGATGGTGATTTATTTTGAATTTCCTGCAGTAGAGATTTTGCATACTAATGAAATGATATGTTGCTTATTAACATGTGTTCAATGTGGCTCTAAGAATACAACACACGATTCGACGAAAAGCCAATGAAACTGCAAATTTGACATCCAGAGCTCTAATTAATTATTTTATATATTTATCAAGTGAGAATAAAATATGAATTATAAAAATCACAAGATTCGACGAAAAGCCACAGGAACTGTGAACTCAACATTCAGAGCTCAAATTAATTATTGAATATATTTATCAAGTGAGAATGAAATATGAATTATCGCAATCATCAAGGATTGGACATCACAATTGATGTGGCAAACTGTGTCATGTTGCTGACAAAACACGTGCACACGGGGTTGCTGGAAACCAAAACCTGATGCTGCCATCCCGCATAGCGGCAGTAATGGCCCAGCCGTTAATGCAATGGACTTTTAATAACGCTGAAAAATAAAGTAACCCAATTGGGTCCACATTGAATTAAAAAAAACTATCGCCATGCTATTTTACTTCAGCTGTAATTCAGTTAAATATGTGCAGTAAGGTATTTTTATATGTAAAAAACCCGAATTAATCATTTAAAAAAATCAGCTTGTCCACTATAAATGTTTATTGCTGTTGTCAAGATCGTATAAGTATTCATACTTGACTTCCTGTAAGGAGACTTTATTTGACAGCATACACATGCGTCTTGTGTTGTACCGGCACATTTGACAGCATACACATGCGTCTTGTGTTGTACCGGCACATTTGACAGCATACACATGCGTCTTGTGTTGTACCGGCACATTTCCAATGCATTCCTTTCTACAAAGTTGCGAGGGGTTGCTAAGTTATGACACAGACATGCTGACAATATCATGGATGTTATTTTTTTTTCCAAGTAATTGTGGGTTTATCCGTCGCAATGGGATAGATAGCGACTGTATTATTTTATATAAAACAAATTTCACATTGGCTAAACCAAAACATAGAAAAAGAAACAAAATAAATGGACTTTGCCAACCTTACAATTAAAATATTCAAACAAGAGGAAGTGGATGTCAGTAGAACATCAACTGCTTTCACAGAATATTGATGCGTTCCATTTACATGACTTCGATGCGAACCTTCTCTCATGATCTAGTCACAACAACAATTCCTTTCTTTATGATCACCCACACATAACGGTCATTCAAATATCAGAGTTTGACCAGAATCCAACATACAGTTAAAAGTCAGTTGAGTAAACAAAATTTTGGGGACAATTTATTCTTCAAGTGGAAAAAGACAATCAGCCATAATTCTGCCGAACTGGTCTCTGCAAACATTTCTTTTTCTTACTATCATCTACACATTAAGGCCATTCACATGTTAAAGTTTGTGAAAATTACGCTTTAAAGCAATTAAAGAGGATATGAGCACATATTTTCTGGAAAGTATATTCTATAGCAGAACAAAATGACAAAGGGCCCCACTTCAGCCAAAGGTGTTTGCTGCCCAAAGTTCATGTTCATCTACTTATTTATAAGGCAAAAACAATCATCAATTAAAGACGAGTTGAGTATACAAATTATGGGATGGACATACGTAGAATGGAGAAGTACAATTCTTTATGCCTGCCAATTTGTGGCAGCATCACAAATCACAAATCAAAATTAAGAAATATGTTGCCATGGAGGTAATATAATTCAAGGATAACATGCTGTACCTTATGTCATGTGAAAAACAATCATTAATACTATTTTGTTTGATTTAGTTTTCTCAATTGCTCACTAGGATTCAAACCCATACATCTTTCCTCTTGGAAAGTATTCTATATTGAAAGACAATGGTGTGTGAGAGGACACTGAACACTTTTTATACTATCAATATACAAAATATATTTTACATGATATTATTATGAGAAAAAAATCTCTTTAGATTATTTTTGCACATGACGTTTTTAACAAAACAGACATCTCTGAATCTGCAATACATTACAGTTTAATATTAGTTGTTTATTTGTGAGCGAAGCTCACAAATAATGCAGACGCAATTTTGAAACTCACAATGCCTTAGCTACGGTAGGGCCCGTAACCCATGACTGCCTATGTGGATAACTGCAGTACAGGTTAGCAGACGATCATCTGCGACAGCCTGTAATTATGTAAACAATAGGTTTAAGAGCTTGTGGGACATATTGGCCAGTCTAGTGTTTATAACAGCTTGTGCGATGACATTGGTAATTTTATCATTGAAATCTGTACATATTGGCTGCTTTCAGGGAAAACTAGGCTTAATGCTGCATTAAAAGTCTGTCATGTGGGCAAAATTGTTTCTCAATAATTTAAAGAAAATAGATAAAGTATTAGATATACATATCACAACATGTACATGATTATAGGCTTGTTATTCTTTAGCAAGGCAACCACAATTCTGAAGATGGTTGCCAGTGCAGCGACCAATTGTGAAAATAAAGACATATTGTTGTTATTTTGTCTAAGTTATCTCTATAACATAAATATGAGGATAAACAGTCACACACATCTCGACCTGTGCTTGAAGACACACTCTTTAAAATTTGAATGGGTTGTATTCATTTCAAACTTGCGATATAAAAAGCTATAACATAAGTTTGAAAACTGAGTTGCTTCTAAGATAATGCAATGGCGAACAAATTCAGTGTGTGAGTTGTACGTGTATTTTCAAGTATTGTATTTCCCCTGGTCTCTCACTGTTCATCCTAAACACGTGTTAAATAGCAGAAGTAAAACGTCAAAATATCCCAAAATTATGGCACCATTGTAAGTGACGTGTGCACATATTTTTTATACAAACAAAAAATAAAAAAAATTGACAAACAAATACAATTAGTTTAAACCTATTTATTTTTAGCACGATTGCATCGGAAGCCGTATTAACGCAATACAATTACATACATCCTGTCCGATAAAAATAAAATATTTTAGATTAAACATATATATCTGTACAAAACTGTTAAGTACTAGAAGAACTGTTAAATAATTTAAACAAAGAAAGTCCCATAGTCATGTATATCAGCTCATCTATCAATGATGGGGACACAGGTCCGTTACTATCATGGATGGTTGTAATGTTTCTACACATCTGTGTTATCATGGTTATGCCAATTTGTAACTGAAGTGTTGAAAAAGGACAGTAACCACGAACAACGTCAATGAGAGCCTGATTATTGTAAAAGGTACCATGTTTCTGAAAGATTTCCTTGACCTAATTGTTCAACAGATTTTCTGGTTGACACATTTACAACCAGACTTTTCCCTTGTTCAGCAGCTGAATCTGACATGCGACAGTTTACAGTCTGATGGTACAGTTACATTCTATTGTTCTGGCAGTCATGTGTTCGAGCCCCACACTGGACGCACATTCCGTCATTAATTGTGTCAGAAGTTAAAGGCGGCGTCTCTGAAGGTCGGCCTTAAGATTGAAGGCAGGAGTGTAGTCTGCATGGATTAATGTCGATCCTCGCGCTGGATGAACTGTTGCTCCAAGGTTTACTTTAGGTTAATTTATCCCTGCACCATAGATCTATTTACAGACACCTATTAAGTGACACCCATTGGTCATTGCGAATAATGTACTTGACACTCTACTACTTAGTACAAGTCATTATGGTTAAACTGTACTAAATGTATTATCACCATCAAAGCAGATCTAATTACATTTAATTTCTAACCAGTAATTTGTAGTCCTTCGTGGAGACAAATGCTCTTTCCGCATACAATAAGGTCCTCTTAATTGTTCAATTAATTCAACAAAACCGTAAGAAATTACAGAAAGGGATAGACATTGTAGAAGCACAGTGATTATTTAGTTATACAGTTGTACTAAAGAGGCCAAATTCGAGATTAATTCGATCTTGAATACAATCTCTAATACACTAAACGAGGGAAAAAAGGTTAAAATGATAGTGTTATTGCAGATTATGAATGTTAACTAGCTATTCAAGAAATGTTGGGTTTTTTTAAGTCACGGCTTAATGCTATAAACGTAAAATTCCACAAAATATTCATGAACGATATTAAACAGTATCTTACAACGTTCTGCACTTACGTCTTACAGACAGAAGAATAATCCCCATTGCAAAAATAAACAAGACTTATGTCACATATATCGAACAACTGGCACATATCTTGAATCACTCTAAAACTAACATACAATAAGTTTACTTAACACTGATGATAAAATTGCAAACCAAACTCCAAATAAAAAAAGGATCAACCTACATTATTTCGATTTCACAATTCGGTTTTATAAAGGGAATATATATTGTAGAAAATGTTAGAATATCACGTGCGCGGGTGTACAAACTCTTAACAGTGGGGTCCTTTACTGCGATCCTAAACTGGTTTACAAACTCAACACAGTAATCTCCCCTACGGCGCAAGAGCATGCGTTTACAAAATCCTCACAGCGCTCTTACATCCTGGAAACTTGGGCAGGTTTTACAAACTCCAATCAGTGGTCTCCTCTATTGCATATGTGCGTAGATTAAAATATAAAACACTCAAGTTGTAATCCCTACTGAGCAGATGCGCTGGTTAAACATGAATCCCGGAAAAAGCAACTTTTTGGAAAAACCCACTAATCTGCTGGTACAAATAAAGCTGACACATTTATAACCCTTTGAAAATCACACACCGTATCATGTACCCTTATAAAGTCTTCTCACATTAGACTTCCCATATTGCGCACCTGTGCACTTATAAAGACTTCTCACATTAGACTTCCCATATTGCGCACCTGTACACTTATAAAGACTTCTCACATAAGACTTTCCATATTGCGCACCTGTACTCTTATAAAGTCTTCTTACATGTGTCTTCCCATATTACGCACCTGTACACTTATAAAGTCTTCTCACATGTGTCTTCCCATATTACGCACCTGTACACTTATAAAGTCTTCTCACATGTGTCTTCCCATATTACGCACCTGTACACTTATAAAGTCTTCTCACATGTGTCTTCCCATATTACGCACCTGTACACTTATAAAGTCTTCTCACATGTGTCTTCCCATATTACGCACCTGTACACTTATAAAGTCTTCTCACATGTGTCTTCCCATATTACGCACCTGTACACTTATAAAGTCTTCTCACATGTGTCTTCCCATATTACGCACCTGTACACTTATAAAGTCTTCTCACATGTGTCTTCCCATATTACGCACCTGTACACTTATAAAGTCTTCTCACATGTGTCTTCCCATATTACGCACCTGTACACTTATAAAGTCTTCTCACATGTGTCTTCCCATATTACGCACCTGTACACTTATAAAGTCTTCTCACATGTGTCTTCCCATATTACGCACCTGTACACTTATAAAGACTTCTCACATGTGTCTTCCCATATTACGCACCTGTACACTTATAAAGTCTTCTCACATGTGTCTTCCCATATTACGCACCTGTACACTTATAAAGACTTCTCACATGTGTCTTCCCATATTACGCACCTGTACACTTATAAAGTCTTCTCACATGTGTCTTCCCATATTACGCACCTGTACACGTATAAAGACTCCTAACAGTAATCTTCCCAAATTGCGCATCTGTACACTTATAAAGACTCCTCACGGTAGTCTTTTCATATTGCGCACCTGTACACTTATATAAACCTCTCACATAAGTCTTCTCATATAACGCAACGGTACACTTATAAAGACTTTTGACAGTAGTCGTCTCATATTGCGCACCTGTACACGTACAAAGACTTTCCGCAGTAGTCTTCTCATATTGCGCATCTTTACACTTATTAAGACTTCCCACAGTAGTCTTCCCATATTGCGCACATATACAGTTATACAGACTTCTCACATTAGTACTCCCATGTTTCGCACCTGTACATTTTTTAAGTCTTCTCACAGTAGTCTTACCATATTGCGCACCTGCACACTGCCAACAGTAGTCTTCCCATATTACGCACTTTAACACTTATGAAGACTTCTCACAGTCTTCTCATATTGCGCATCTGTTCACATATTGCGTACTTCAACACTTAGAAAGACTTCTCACTTTATTTTTCCCATATTGCGCACCTCTACACTTATGAAGTCTTCTCACATTTGTCTTACCATATTGCGCACCTGCACACGTATACAAACTCCTTAGAGTAGTATTCACATATTCCGCACTTGTACACTTATAAAGACTTCTCACATTTGTCTTACCATATTGCGCACCTGTACTCTTATAAAGACTCCTTACAGTAGTATTCACATATTGCGCACCTGTACACTTATAAAGACTTCTCACATAAGTCTTCCCATATTGCGCACCTGTACACTTACAAAGACTTCTCACATTAGACTTTCCAAATTGCGTACTTCAACTCTTATAAAGACTTCTCACTTTTTATTTCCCATATTGCGCACCTCTACACTTATGAAGTCTTCTCACATTTGTCTTACTATATTGCGCACCTGCACACTTATACAGACTCCTTAGAGTAGTATTCACATATTGCGCACCTGTACATTTATAAAGGCTTCTCACATAAGTCTAACCATATTGCGCACCTGTACACTTCTACAAACTTCTCACATTAGTCTTCCTATAGTGTGCAGCTGTACATACAAAGACCTCAAAGTCTACTCTCCTACTGCGTTCATGCGCGGATTGTTCAACCTCCTTATAATGTTCTGCCATATCGCTCAACTGCGCGCATTTTACAAACTCTTTACACCGGTCTGCACTATCGATGTTTTTTTTTAAGTAATGACTCACATAATAAGAAACAGCATTTGGAAAAACTACCATTTTAAACTTAATTACATAAGAACATTATTTTAGCAGTTTTTCCGACAGCTTCTTGTTCTAACACGAAAGCATTCTTTGACATTTACAGCATAACCGCTGAGGCGCATACCGCACTGACGTACACTTCATCTATGTAACTTAACTCAACTAGCCCAAATAATGAATATCAATGTTGTATTTCATCACCAAAGGGAAATAACTCATGCTGACAGTTTTCACATCCTCTTGATATTGGGGATTCTGGTTGCGTATTTGTGTCGTGTTCTGAGAAAACTGGGCATAATGCATGTGCTTATAGTGTCCTCCCAGATAAGCCTGTGCAGTCCGCACAGGCTAATCAGGGACGACACTTTCCGCCTAAACTGGATTTTCGCTAAGAAGAGACATCATTTAAACGATAAATTTCATAAAAGCGGAAATTGTCGTCCATGATTAGCCTGTGCGGACTACACAGGCTAATCTGGGATGAAAATTTATGCACAAGCATTATGCCCAGTTTTCTCAGAACACGACATATTTGTAATGCCGTTGCATCTAAAAATATTATAAGTCATGACAGGTCCCATTGCCATTACACAATATAAATCATTTGACACAAATCACATACATTTAGCGATCGTGACAGTCATTGGTCGCACACTTTTTTTTATAAAACATTGCGCAAATTTCATATAACGAATGTATAAAAAAAAAAACTGAACTAAATCACATCATAACTCATAGCATAAAGTACTACGATAAGAACTTTCGAAACAAACACATTTAAAAGAGATTTCATTATCAGCATTGCTATTTACTCTTAAGAACCAACATTTTTAACCTTGAGCGTATAATTAATGTACCTTTTTTATCATTAAAATCAAACGCACCATAGTACAGACAAAGCATGTATTTATTTGAGTTTAATGCTATTGACGAGTTTGAATTGAAACCCGTCATTGACCAAATAAAACTAAGATAAACGACCGAACGCCTATCAACAAGTGTGCGACTTAAATGCTGAAAATGAGTCACATTATAAAAATTCAATCACAACTGAAATTTAAAATGATCGTCTTCAATATGTTCAAGCTGATCTTTGGAACACGTTAGTATATTAAATATAGATATAAATCTTCTAATTGGTGATTGTTTATTTATCAACTACCAGTATTCAATAGATTTTTCCCGACCTTAACCCATTTTTGCCTAGCGTCTAGAAAAAAAGGCCTTGGCAAACAGCGTAGACCCAGATGAGACGCCGCATGATCCGGCGTCTCATCAGGGTCTGCGCTGTTTGCTTAAAGGAATTTCTATAAGAAATTTTCTAAATATAGAAATACATATACTAGACATCCCTAATTTTGGAAACAAATTGATCCAATTTAGAAGGATGGGAGAGTCCACTAGGCATAAATGGGTTAATTGAGTTTCGTTTATCATAACGTTAAACGAGGGAATCAATTCAAAAGCTCCCGTCAAGCCTGAGATCAACACATCCAAGCTCACTTGATACATGCTGTGTAAGCCTTTAGTATTGAATATATGTTATTAAAAAGATGCTTACATGGACGTTTTTTTCGCATTCTTATCTTTTAAACAATAATAAACATTCATTTAAACTAAACATAAATCAAATATTTGTACTCCATGGACTTTAAGCTACAACCGCAACATAAGTCGCTCATCGATCTTACCACTTTAAAATATCTGTAAAAGATGTTAACTACATGTCGTTTATTATATAAGTTCCGTGAACAAATTTACATTATCGTTACATACATATGTAGCATAACGTTATTCAAAATATGTTTCGTGGCGTCCTTTACATTTGGTTTCATCCGATACAAGTCTTAAAAGTAGCATTGTCAAATATAATATTGATTATTTCTATGTTTGTTTTGTATCGGAACACCCCGAGATCTGCTCAGGCTCTCTGCAGCCTTTGTTCATCGTACATTGGTGAATCAATTATCGTTCTATGAGGTAGAGAGAGTGATTCTTTAGTTTACCTTTCACATCAGCGGCTGCCTTTACCGATGTGAAATGGCTGCATATAGACGTGTGACAGACCGGTGTCGGCAGCAATAGTACTATTTTTGTGTTAAATAATAAACATAGGGATATAAGTTGACTCGTGTTTGGCAAGGAAACAGACACATGAACGAATTTGAGAGAAGACGTGTCACAGTTAAAAGGTCGGTAAATGGTTCGCGAAATTACAGTTGTAGAATATTCGTGTGACATTTTGAAAGTGTATGTTCAAAAATAATACTTTTGACAGTGTAAAATGTCATTAAAGGGTAATGAATGGCTTAATACTTGCGGTTAATTTACGCATGATTAATTCGCGTCCCAGACATTTAAGGGACCCTTAATGTCGCGCAGTTGACAGGAATGGGATGTAGTGCTTCCATAGGGGAATCCAGTAAAACGGCGCAGAGCTGGGCTTTACAGAGGGTCCCGCGGGAGCAAAGGGCATGGCCAACACCCGATAGGGTAGTGAATAAGGTCACCCCTCGTAACTGGACTAACATCACCCGACAACTGGGCTCTGGTGGTGGCAGCGTAAGTTCTCAATGTTGTCTTGAATGGTGAAATTATAGAATGTGTTTATATACTTGTACCAATCTCTCGTTGCAATAAACTCAAACTAGAGGAACCTATTTACTATGTCATTATATTTCTACTTCTCACGAGAGCACTTCTTTGCATACATTTTTTATATCTGAATTGGGGCTTCGATCGTTTGATCAAATATTTATAAATCGATAATCACTGGGATACATGTCCAAGCATTCAGTAAATAAAAACAATCTATCTACCGTCGAACACTCTTTCAACTGGGTCCTAACGTTATCAGTTCCAAATACAAAATTTACAGAAAAAGACGGCCTATATTTTAGTACATTTAATAACCTATAACGACTAATTTTTTAAGAATGGTTATATTTCGTATTAAATATATTTAAATAGTATTGAATGGTCGTTCATTTATCACCAAGACATCAGCTTAAGTTTCAATAATGTCTGTTTAGAGAACTGGCCTGACACAAAACATAAAATAAAACTGGTACTGTTGTATATCGAATATTTTAAGTTTTCATCTTAAAGCTATGGCATTTCTGTGTCAGAAAATCTAGTTCAAAATTTAAGTAAGGGTATTGTAAGTTCAAATGTAAATCCACAAAATAAAATTAATGTGTATATGTGTCGCAATTGAACAGTTTGTTTAACCTTCACGTTAATAGTTGCACGAATAATCTTAAAGGGATTTTCACCAGTTAAATCTATCCCATAACATACAATCACAATCTTGTCTGTAACCTCCAATCAGACTTACGTTCATTGATTATTCAGCAATCAATAACATTAAATTTGTTGTCATGGACATCACGTCGTCATGAGAAGGACGATCGAACGTCACCTGTACAAAAAATGAATCCATGATCGAACGCTTATTTGTGTCGTGTTTTGAGAAAACTGGGCATAATGCTTGTGCCTAAAGTGTCATCCCAGATTAGCCTGTGCAGTCCGAACAGGCTAATCAGGGACAAAAAATTCCATAAAAGCGGAAATTGTCATCCCTGATTAGCCTATGCGGACTGCACAGGCTAATCTGGGATGACAATTTACGCACAAGCATTATGCCCAGTTTTCTCAGAACACGACACAACTAAGGAGCATACCCAAGTTCTTTGTATCACAATCCAATCATCGCTATTACTCTCATTGATCAACGGCGTCATTGCTTCACACAAGATCATACAAACGCACGATTCTTTCGCACGTTAATTAAACAATATTTTCACATCTGTGAAAATTTTAGATGTAAAAAATTAAATATTTTCTGCGCATTTCTGGATATCTATGTTTTGTTGGTCAATGACATTCTCCTGTTATCAAGTGGAATAACCGATCGAGTGTCGCCATACACAAATAAACAATAGAAAGAGGATCATATTTCTCCCAGGTGTAATGATTTAAGCGAAGAAGTAACACATGATCATGGCTGACGTGGTTCTTAATTTGTGGCAAGAAACCTATTGCCAAGTACTAGAGACAAACCACAACTACGTTACATACACATACAAGTGAATTCAATTGGGGTTACCGCATTACAAAGTAGTGTGTGTGTAGACCGGTTTAATTTAATGTATGTCGAAACATGATGCTTACCTTAGAGCTATTCATTTAAATTGCAGATTTACACAATTGATAGCGCAGAAAACATACAACCGACAAAAAACAACAACAATGAATAAATCTGAGACCATCACCATGGTAACGATCGATGTAAAAACGCATTGATGGCTCAATCTGGTTTGAAGGGGCTCCAAACCTCGAACTTGGCTCAAAGTAGTTAGAAAAAACAGTGTAAATTAAATTGAACCTCATAAAATCAACAGAAAAAATAAACAGCAATAAACAAATTGCAGTTCAATTTAATTACAATTCATCTTCTCAGTTGTTGGCGGCAAACCAGAGCAACATAATTTTTAAAGTTCACTGGATATATTTTTATATCGCTGTTAAGCATTTCCGGTTGAAAATAAGTTTAGCAAAGTCGTGACATTTCCTTAAATTGGCTTATATTCGATTAATGATTTTATTGAACGCAAAGTTATTCTTGGTCGTTTTCATCCCGATATTAAGTTGAAACTGCGATACTGAGAAACTAGGTTCATTATTTCCTCATTAGTTTTACAACTGCTCGACTTCATACGGAATCAAATTGCCGTCTTACAAAATTAAGTGTTCATCAGAAAACTTGATTTTTATGGTTTTTCAACCATTAAGCCTATTGCAAAAAAAAAGTTGACATCAATTCATAACATAACATGCTCGCATTAACTTATCATAACGACAATCATACAACTGGCGAAAAAAATGAGCCTTATTGGAGGTCATGATTTCGTTTAATATGCCTTATTTTTCTTTTATCGACATTTTTCTGCTGCTTTTTGGCATTGAAGACAGTAAATTATCCTTTTTCGGTGAATAATACATTTGGCCGCTCCGTCGCGTTTGTGGGACAACTGGGCATAATGCATGTGCGTAAAGTGTCTTTATTAGCTTGGGCAGTCCGCACAGGCTAATCAGGGACGACACTTTCCGTCTAAACTGCATTTTCGCTACGAAGAGACTTCCTTTAACCGAAAAAATGTCATAAAATCGGAAAGTGTCGTCCCTGATTAGCCTGTGCGGACTGCACAGGCTAATCTAGGACGACACTTACGCACATGCATTATGCCCAGTTTTCTCAGAACGCGACTCATATAGTAACATGGATAATGTAACATCGAACACGTTTGATGGAACAGTTTCACGAGGTGACTGAGCAGTTATCAGCTTGGATATCCCAACATTTGTGTCNGCACAGGCTAATCTGGGATGACAATTTACGCACAAGCATTATGCCCAGTTTTCTCAGAACACGCCACATTTTGTAAAAAGAAACGCGCTTGTTAATAAACACTGAGGCACAAATGTTACGTTATATTATGCTCCTATAATATGAAACTTAAATGAAAAATTCAATAAAAGAAGAAGTTGATTTAAAACAAAAACTAGGCAATCTGGATTGCAAAATTTGCTCTTAACCTAGGTTTTTCGCAAGCGACAAACTAAAAACGCAGGCTGAAACTAATATCAGTTTTCTCTGTGGTTAAGAGCATGCATGTGTGTCCGTGTGCATTTGAGTGTGTGTCTCATCGAAAATGCGTTGAGGGAGTGGCAATGCTTATCTTCACATTTGAACGTTAACAATCGAAGCCTTGCCCTGGCTAATATTTCTTTGACTGGCAAATATTTTGTACAGTGAATAATGAAAAGAGTATAGTCTAACTATGAATCATAGGCAGCGCATGCTTTCGAGGCTATTTTAGAAATGTTTACGCGAAAACTACTATGATATATTTCACTTACGCTTTACAAACTGAAAAAAAAAACAATTATCGAACATCGTTATATATTTGACATATCACACGTACATACATACGGAATATTACGCTAGTCAATTGTTCCAAGAGTTTGTATCAGTCGAGTGGCTTGTGTAATGACGTATCACACGAGAGGCGGAGCCTCGAGTGTGCTACGAAATAGCGCAAGCCACGAGACTGATACAAACACTTGGAACAATTGACAAGCGTAATATTCCTTTTATTATATACAACAACTAACGAAAACAGTTATCAATTGTATTTTTTAACGTTACAAAACTGACAAAACTGACAAAACAATCACTAAAATGTGACGTCATTAAATGTGACGTCATTAAAGGCTAGTATGGTAATACGGAATCGGAAAACAGCGAGTAGCATAACACGGATTTATTTCAACGATTGATACAACCTGTATTTTTTTGAAAGCATTAAACAGGTATATAATAAAGTGGCATACATTTTGTATGTCGATCTCCTATCACATGTGACATTCACGAATTGACGTCAAAACGTCATTCACAAGTTGTTCTCTGAATAGAAAAGGGAAATTTGCTCCATACACTATACAGGGTTTCAAGTTTCTGTACAGGTCTTGCAGAGTGTTGGTCAACAATATAAAGATACTATATTATATGTATGGAAATATTTTTCCAGCGAAATTATGAACATTAAAAAAGTGTCTTTAAATTCGCGTCAACCATCACATTGATTACATTACAAGTTGA
>VMBQ01000151.1:9293-29335 GCA_007657795.1 Dreissena rostriformis
CCCCCCCCCCCCGCAGCCATGTTTTTCAACTGACCGGAATAATTTTCGAACTCAACTCTCATATCTAGGAAACAAATGTTCTGACCAAATTTCATGACAATTGGGCCAAAAATGTGACTTTTACAGTGTTAACATGTGTTCATGTATATACATATAGAGAAAACTGCCCCGCCCACTGGTGGCCATGTTTTTTCACCGATCTGGACCATTTTCTAACTCATTCGAGATATCAATAAAACCAATGTTTTGACCAAGTTTCATGATGATTGGGCAAAAATTGTGACTTCTTGAGTATTCACAAGGTTTCTCTATAGCCAACATATCATTAAGACAAACATTTTGACAAAGTTACATGAAGATAGGGCATGAAATGTGACTTGTACAGTGTTTGCAAGGATTTTCTTTTTGTTGACATAGTGACCTAGTTTTAAACCCAGCATGACCCAGTTTCAAACTTGATCAAGGTATCATTGGGACAAATCTTCTGACCAAGTTTCATGAAGATCGGACCAGAAATGTGGCCTCTAGAGTGTTTACAAACCAGATGTTTACGGACGGACGAAGACCGATCCTAAAAGCCCACCTGAGCAATCAGGTGAGCTAAAAATTCCAAACATCATTATGCCCCCAATGTGTCTATTCAAACAGGTAGATGGAACATAAGAAATTTTATACCTACAGCAGAGAGAAAATATTAATTATGTAAAACACTAGATTTAGGTGATCAAGTTTCATTTTATGATTGAATGTCCACTTTGTAAATATATTGAAAGAAAGGTATATCTCAATTAATACTTTAAGGAGAGAAACTATATAAGATTTATTTCTTTCCTTTCAATCCTTTTCTTATACTGATTGTATTGTAAATGATTTGATGTACACTGTCTTTGCCAAAAGAAATAAATATGTTTAAACTAAATTAATACTTTAAGAAACGCCCCAACATTCCTATAGTAAATTGATCAAACTTTAAAACAACTACCATGAATGATTATCGGTTAAACTTGCGACATTGATTTATAAAGCTGTTCAACTACAAAGTCAGCATTTAATTACAAAAAGTACGTGTGCTCTAAATGTGTACTGTAGCTTACTACTCTCCCAGTTATTTTGAACTGTCGATTTATTGTATAACTTAACTATATAACTATTTACTGTGTTACATCACAAGGAACACGATGTTCGTTCGTATATTTATTGATGTATTATGACTGTTTGAACTTATGAGCCTACTGTGTGAAATAAAGTTCTTATTCTTTCCTAAACCAGTATCATTGAAATTCCATGCAATACATTGCCTGGTCATAGTGCAGTATAATCCAAAGTTATTTTATTATCTGCCCAGTCATTAATAAATTGCAAAACTGAATTAAAATCTGGATGGATAGAACCACCCAAGGGACTAAAAGACCCAAGACTCATCCAAGGTCAACAATAAACACTGCATCAGGGGTATGAAAACTAAATGACCCTTGCTCTGGGAATATGGGGTTAAATGCATGTGAGTAAAGAGTCATCCCACATAAGCCTGTGCAGTCCGCACAGACTAATAAGGGACAACACTTTCCGCATTTATGGTATTGTTTGTTTAAAGTAAGTCTCTTCTTCGTGAAAAAACAATTTAATTTCAAGTGTCGTTCCTGATAAGCCTGTGGGGACTGCACAGGCTAATCTGGGACGCCACTTTATGCACATGAATTAAGCCCAGTTTACCCAGAACAAGGCTCAAATTATCAACATGACAAATAATAAAAAGGTTGTCCACCTTTTCTTAAAGTACAAGAACATTAACCATCCCATATGGCAACAAACAGCCCGGGGTTAAATCTAAGCAACTAAGTACATCCTTAACTTTATTACAACATTGTGAGGTTCAAAATAACTCGCAAAATGGTTATTGCTTCATAATAATCCGCTTGGTTATTCACCTCTAGCTAATAGAACAAAAAACAGATATGTTGTTCTTCTGGAAAACTAGGGCTCCTGTCCAATCAATAGACAACACGCAATGAGCATATTATGTTTGGCCAAATTGGCCTGGAGCTTCAACAAAAGGCATGAAAATAGAACATTCTCATCTAGAAATCAAGAATATCAATATAAACACTTCAAATATGAGCCGCGCTCTGGGAAAACAGAGCTTAATGCATGTGTATTAAGTGTCCTCCCAGATTAGCATGTGCAGTTTGCGCAGGGTATTCACAGCTTTTCTAACATATCATAAATTGTCTAGTCTTCCTGAAAGCTACAAACACCCACATTTTTAGCACAATACCTCCATCAAAACTCAAGTTATTGACTGAAAACCATGTTTCTGTTTTAAGTAACAGTGACCTTGACATTGATCACACTGGCCCCAAATAGCCTCCGATGCTAGGCGTGTATTTAAGCTACCGTAATACACAACATTTCAGCACAGAGCCTCCTTCCTTGAAGAAGTTATTGAGCTGAAACCATTTTTTTCTATTTTTAGTAACAGTCATGACCTTGACCTGACAGGCCAAAATGAATCCCAAATTAGTTCTGCACAATGCTAGCCTACCATAAATGCCCTAGAATTGACACAATCTAGACATGGATGTCTCAGAAGAGCAACAAAGGAATCATCAATGTCTTAGAAGTGACATGATGCTATTGCCATTACGTTCCAAGTGACATAATGCTATTGAAAATGTTTCAAAAGTGTTGCAAATCTGCCATCTTTGTCTTAGAAGTGATAAATTCTTACCACCAATGTCTCAAAAGTGCTGTCATTCAACAATCAACGCCCAAAAAGTAATACTATTCTACCATCAATGCCTTATGGCTTTTAGTGATACAATGTTTTTATCCAATGTCTCAAATTCGACACATTGCAGTGTTTTTTTTCACCATTTGGGAATGGGACAGGGTCACATTGGATTGGAAAAAATCGCTGCGTTTTGACTAAAATTGGGAAATTAAGTGTTTTTGTGGTTTTGCTTACAAATGCTTCCAAATTGAGAATAAAAGTGTTTTCAATATTATATTTACTAAGGTTCAACTTATAGATGGGAGATGAACTACAAATAAATTTAATTTTTTTGGAAACCTTTTATCAGAAACGTTAAGGTTCAAATTGGGAAAATATCTTTTTTCATTGGGAATAAGGGCCGAATACCGGCCCCTAATTTGAGTAAATAAAAAACATTGCAATTCTTTCACCTATATCTCAAACGGGACACAATGCTGTCATCAATGTCTTGGAAGCGACACAAAGTTTTCGCAAATGTCTAGGAAATGACACAATGAAATCATTATTGTCTCAGAAGTGGCACAATGCAATCACCAATATCTCAATATCTATGTCTTAGAAGTGACAAAATGCTATCAACAATATCTCACAAGTAACACCATACTTTAATATTTGCAAGGTCTCACCTTCCCACACTTGATTATAATCAGAACCTCAAAATAGAAACATTGTTATAGTTTATATCCCATACATCTCACTAGGTAAGCAACACATGGACATTGGGAATAAACATTTACAACTCCAATAGCTACATTATTTCAAGAGTTTCAAGGTCACACAATCCTGTACTCTTAACCAAGTTATGCCTAGTGGACTCTCCCATTCTCCAAATTGGATCAATTTATTTCCAAAATTAGGGATGTCTCGTATATTTATTTCTATATTTAGAATATTTCTTACAGAAATTCCTTTAAGCAAACAGTGCAGACCCTGGTGAGACGCCCCATCATGCGGCGTCTCATCTGGGTCTACGCTGTTTGCCAAGGCCTTTTTTCTAGACGCTAGGCATATATGGATTAAGCGAAGCACAATTTAAGTTAGCCTTTTTATGTACTTTTACATTTATGGATTAAGCCAGGGTTTCCCAGATCTGGCTCAATTTACCATGCACTTTCAGATAATCATGTAAGTAAATGGGTGCTGTCAATCAAATCAAATGTTCCACTATGAAGTGTGACTGCAAGTTGCCAAAGATGACATTAACCTATTTATGCCTAGCGTCTAGAAAAAAGGCCTTGGCAAACAGCGTAGTCCCAGATGAGACTGTCCCACTGTTTGCTTACAGGAATTTCTGTAAAAAATATTCTAAAAATAGAAATAAATATACCAGACATCCCTAATTTTGGAAATGAATTGATCCAATTTAGAAGGATGGGAGAGTCCACAAGGCATAAAGGGGTTAACAGCCTAAAAAATCATCCATTTTGATAATGTTATTCTTTAAAAAAAAAATCTAACCACATTCAACCATAAAATGTTCATGGAGTACAGATTTTTATAACTTGCATTGCACTTTTAATTCTTTGTATGGGACAGTCAGTGAAATGTTGAATATAGGTGAAGTATATGTTTTAAATTCAAGCATCTGTCACCAATGCTGATTACTTAACCCTTTGCATGCTGGGAAATTTGTCTCTGCTAAAATGTCGTCTGCTGAAGTTCTAAAATTAGCATTTTCTCAGATTTTTTTTTTCAAAGAATACTATCAGAATAGCAAACAGTTTGGATCCTGATGAGACGCCACGTCCTGTGGCGTCTCATCTGGATCCAAACTGTTTGCAAAGGCCTGCACAATTCGGTTCCAGCACTGAAAGACTTAACATTCGTTCTAATAGCACTTAATTAAACAGTCACATTTGGCAACCTTTCATTGGTCTATACATGTATGAAAAAAGCTTGGGCAAAAGTGATGCAATTTTACCATCAATGTTTCAGAAGTGGTACAATTCTATCATCAATGTCTAAAACTTGAAGCCATTCAACCATCAATGTCTCAGAAGTTATGTGATTCTACCACTAATGCCTTAGAAGTGACAAAATTCTATCATCAATGTCTCAGAGGTGACACAATCAACCAACAATGTCCCAGAAGTGACACAATTCTATCATCAATGTCTCAGAAGTGACACAATTCTATCATAAATGTCTCAGAAGTGACACAATTCTATCATCAATGTCTCAGAAGTGACACAATTATATCATCAATGCCTCAGAAGTGTCTCAATTAACCATCAATTTATTAGAAGTGACACAATTGTATCATCAATGTATCAGAAATAACACAATTCTATCATCAATGTCTCAGAAGTGACACAAATGTATCATCAATGTCTCAGAAGTGGCACAATACTATCATCAATGTCTCAAAAGTGACACAATTAACCATCAATGTCTCAGAAGTGACCCAAATCTACAATCAATGTCTCAGAAGAGACACAATTCTATCATCAATGTCTCAGAAGTGACACAATTATATAATCAATGTCTCAAAAGTGACACAATTAACCATCAATGTCTCAGAAGTGAAACAATTATATCATCAATGTCTCAGAAGTGACACAATTATATCATCAATGTCTCAGAGGTGAAACAATTAACCAACAATGTCCCAGAAGTGACACAATTGTATCATCAATGTATCAGAAATAACACAATTCTATCATCAATGTCTCAGAAGTGACACAAATGTATCATCAATGTCTCAGAAGTGGCACAATACTATCATCAATGTCTCAAAAGTGACACAATTAACCATCAATGTCTCAGAAGTGACACAATTCTACAATCAATGTCTCAGAAGAGACAATTCTATCATCAATGTCTCAGAAGTGACACAATTACATAATCAATGTCTCAGAAGTGACACAATTAACCATCAATGTCTTAGAAATGACACAATTCTATCATTAATGTCTCAGGAATGACACAATTTAATCATCAATGTCTCAGAAGTGACACAATACTATAATCAATGTATCAGAATTGACACAATTAACAATCAATGTCTCAGAAATGACACAATTCTATCCTTAATGTTTCAGACATGACACAATTCTATCATCAATGTCTCAGCAGTGACACAATTATATCATCAATGTCCAAGAAGTGACACAATTATATCATCACTAATGCCTTAGAAGTGACAAAATTCTATCATCAATGTCTCAGAAGTGATACAATTAACCATCAATGTCACAGAAGTGACACAATTTTATCACCCATGTCTCAAAAGTGACACAATTATATTATCAATGTCTCAGAAGTGACACAATTATATCATCAATGTCTCAGGAGTGACACAATTATATCATCAATGTCGCATAAGTGATACAAGTAACCACCAATGTCTCAGAAGTGACACAATTCTATCGCCCATGTCTTTAAAGTGACAAAATTATATCATCAATGTCTCAGAAGTGACACAATAAACTATCAATGTCCTAGAAGTGACACAATTCTATCATTGATGTCTCAGAAGTGACACAATTAACCATCAATGACCTACAAGTGACACAAATAACCATCAATGTTCTAGAAGTGACACAATTCCATCATCAATGTTCTAGAAGTGACACAATTCCATCATCAATGTCTCAGAAGTGACACAATTAACCATCAATGTCCAAGAAGTGACACAATTCTACCATCAATGTCTCAGAAGTGACAAAATTAACCATCAATGTCTCAGAGAGACTCAATGCTATTTACAATTTCTCAGAGGGGATAGAATGCTACCATCAATGTCCTAGAAGTGACACAAAAGTTATCCATGTCTAAGAAGTGACACAAAGTTATCAATTATGTCTAAGCAATGACACAAAGTAATCATCAATGTCTCAGAAGTGACACATTTTTTATCCATGTCACAGAAGTGACACAAAGTTATCAATTATGTCTCAGCAATGACACAGAGTAATCATCAATGTCACAGAAGTGACACAATTTTTTTATCCATTTCTAAGAAGTGACACAAAGTTATCAATTATGTCTCAGCAATGACACAAAGTAATCATCAATGTCTCAGAAATGACACAAATGATTTCATCAATGTCTTAGAAGTGACACAAATGATATCATTAATGTCTTAGATGTGATACAAAGTAATCATCAATGTCTCAGAAGTGACACAAATGATATCATCAATGTTTCAGAAGTGACACAAATGATATCATTAATGTCTCAGAAGTGACACAAATGATATCATTAATGTCTTAGATGTGATACAAAGTAATTATCAATGTCTCAGAAGTGACACAAATGATATCATCAATGTTTCAGAAGTGACACAAATGATATCATCAATGTTTCAGAAGTGACACAAATGATATCATTAATGTCTCTGAAGTGACACAAATGATATCATTAATGTCTCAGCAATGACATAAAGTAATCATTAATGTCTCAGAAGTGACACGAAGATACACAAAATTATCACCTATGTCTCAAAAGTGACACAACTGATATCATCAATGTCTCAGAAGTGACACAAATGATATCATCAATGTCTTAGAAGTGACACAAAGTTTTTGATAACGTCTCAGCAATGACACATTAGTTATCAATAAGGTTTCAGCAATTACACAAAGTCATCATCAATGTCTCAGAAGTGACACAAAATAATCATCAATGTCTCAGAAGTGACACAAAAGATATCATAAATATCTCAGCAATGACACAATGCTATCACCAATATCTCAGAAATGACACAAATGATATCATTAACGTATCAGCAATTACACATAGTTATCACCAATGTCTCAGAAATGGCAAATGCTATCAACAATATCTCAATATCTTTTTCTCAGAAATCACATAATCCTATCAACAACTTCTTACAAGTAGCAAAATTCTCAAATATTTGCAAGGTCTTTGCTCCAAACACTTGATTATAATCAGAACCTGAAAATAAAAACATTGTTATAATTTATATCCCAAACATCTCACTACCTAAGCAACACATGGAATGAACATTAACAGCTCTATCATGGCCTTTAATATTTTGCAATGTAACACAATCCTGTACTCTTAGCGAAGCACAATTTCACTTAGCCTTTTTATGTACTTTTATGTACTTTCAGAAAATTATATAAGTAAATGGGTTCTGTCATTCAACATTTTATCCTATGAGATGAGAAGTGACTGAAAAATGTAAAACAGGATATTAACATCATTGAAAATCATCCATCTTTATAATTTATTTTCATTTTTAAAATGTTGTAGCTACATGTATCCATAAAAAGTTCATGTAGTAAATACTTTGACCACTTAGGTCATACTTTTAATTCTTTATATAGGACAGGTCAACGTTGAATTGAAATTAAAAATGTATGTTGGGTGTATAACACAAAGAAGAATATTGTAATTTAAAAATGTACAATATAATAATTTATAAATTAAGAAGTCTACAAATAAAAACTTAGGCTTTCTTTCACATTTATAAATTTTAACTGCAAGTATAGACATAAGTGGACCTACAAAAATGTCTTAATTTTTCTCAGCAAGAAATGTTTTGAACAATCACATATACGAGACAGCATATGAGCCTTGCATGGGGGAAAATGGGGCTTAATGCAAGTCATACATTTTTGTTCCAGATTAGCAACTGCAGTCTGCACAGGCTAATCAGGGACGACACTTTCCGCTTGACTTGTATTATTCGCCTGAAAGTAATCTCTTCTTAGCAAAAATCCAGTTTAAGCGGAAAGTGTCATCCCTAATTTGCCTGTATGTACAGCATTAAGCCGGGGCCCTCTCCCCAGAGAAAAGATCATATCTTTAATATTGATGCATCTGTCACTAATGCTGATTACTTTGTGTCCTAGTTGCAGTTAAACAGTCACATTTGTGTCGTGTTCTGAGAAAACTGGACAAAATGCATGTGCGTAACGTGTCGTCCCAGATTAGCCTGTGCAGTCCGCACAGGCTAATCAGGGACGACACTTTCCGCCTAAATTGGATTTTTGCTAAGAAGAGACTTCTTTTAAATGAAAAATGTCATAATAGCGGAAAGTGTCTTCCCTGATTAGCCTGTGCAGACTGCACAGGCTAATCTGGGACGACACTTTACGCACATGCATTTTGCCCAGTTTTCTCAGAACACGACACATTTGGCAACCACTGATTGGTCTATACATGTATGGAACAAGCTTTGGCATTCAGACCACTGTATATCCCCCTCCAGCCACAATATTTCTGGAAATGTTCCTGCATCTTTTTACCGGGTAATTGTCTGTTTTGGGTACACACAGACAGTAAATATAATCTATAACAGAACAAATCCTACTAAAACCCCTCATAGAATTAATTAGAGATACTAATGATCTGCACTGATGATTGTATAATAGACCACTCCAACATGGCCATTTCCTTCTCAGTGCACATGTTCTTTTATTATCACAATTATGGTGACACATGTATTCTATGTTTGGTTTTAATTTGCAAACATTTGCATTTTTGTTTTCCAAAAATAATTTCATTGGATGCACAATGCCATTATTAATTGCTTACAGAACTCATTTGATTATGTTTGACATATTGAAAAATAAATGAGCCACAATCTTTGAAAATGGAGCTTAATGCATGTGCATAAAGTGTTATCCCAGATTAGCCTGTGCAGTCCACACAGGCTAATCAGGAACACTTTCCAACTAAACTAGATTTTTGCTAAGGAAAGACTTCCTTTACTCCAAAAATATCATAAAAGCGTTGCCCTTGATTAGCATAGTGGACTTTACAGGCTAATCTGGGACAACACTTTACCCACATGCATTTAACCCCATTTTCGAGAATGAGGCTCATTTATAATGGATCATGCATAACCTGGGCCCATTAACCCTTTGCATGCTGGGTTATTTGTAAAATTAGCATTTTCTTCGATTTTTTTCAAAGAATACTATCAGAATAGCAAACAGTTTGGATCCTGATGAGACGCCACGTTCTGTGGCGTCTCATCTGGATCCAAACTGTTTGCAAAGGCCTTCAAAATCCGGTTCCAGCGCTCAAAGGGTTAAGCGCAGTTGTAGATCATAAATGTCAAGATGTTATCTCCATTCAAGAGTGAGGAATTACTGATGCCTGTTGATGTAAGTGCAAAAAAATGTAATTCACTTTCCTGCTATTAATCAAAAGGCAAAATATTGGTAGCGACCCACTCGGCATGAACTTTTAGGAGTACAATTTTTATTGTGATGGAGAAGAAGCAATCAGCATGTTATTTGCATCTGATGAATACAGTGTCCTGGAAGGATTTATGGCAAACATGGCATGATAGTTGTAATAAAGCCTCACTGTAGACTAAGGTTTTTTACAGATATAAAGTATACAACTGGTAATTAAAGTGCGAAGAGATGTTATTCAAATGACTGAGATGGAATACTATCATTTCTGGCTTAATTAACATTCAGAAACAAGCACTCAACAACATTGCAAGAGAAAAAAAAAGTATCAGGTTTTTCCTTCATGCTCAAGACATAGGTAGTTATTGTAATGTTTTTGTGGTTTACATTGCCTGTTAAAATTCATTATGTTGGAAATTCTTATGACAAAAGATGATGCTTAATTAATCTCCAAGACTTCCCTAAACGTGAAAAAAACCTGCCTTAATGCATGCAAGATAACCTGCCTCAATGCATGCGAGAAAACTTGGCTTAATGCATGCGAGAAAACCTGGCTTAATGCATGCGAGAAAACCTGCCTTAATGCATGCGAGAAAACCTGGCTTAATGCATGCGAGTAAACCTGCCTTAATGCATGTGAGAAAACCTGGCTTAATGCATGTGAGAAAACCTGCCTTAATGCATGCGAGAAAACCTGGCTTAATGCATATGCATGCGAGAAAACCTGCCTTAATGCATGTGAGAAAACCTGGCTTAATGCATGCCAGAAAACCTGGTTTAATGCATGCGAGAAAACCTGGCTTAATGCATGCGAGAAAACCTGCCTTAATGCATGCGAGAAAACCTGCCTTAATGCATGTGAGAAAACCTGGCTTAATGCATGTGAGGCAACCTGGCTTTGCGCTTAGCATAACTAACGATTATTTTATCCAAATGTCAACATCGAAGCCTAATTTAGTTTAACTGCCAGTTAGCATAAGATGTATTGAGATCTTTAAAGAAACATATTAAATGTACAATATTCATTTGTTAACTAAATCCAGATTTGAAACAAGGCCAAATGCTTCATAAAAACTAAACACCGATGTAGTATGTTGATCGGCCACACTGTCCTACATGACTAGTTGTTGAGTCGTTGAACAAATTTTTAACCCATTTATGCCTAGGGTCTAGAAAAAAGGCCATGGCAAACAGCGTAGACCCAGATGAGACGCCGCATCATACGGTGTCTCATCAGGGTCTGCGCTGTTTGCTTAAAGGAATTTCTGTAAGAAATATTCTAAATATAGAAATAAATATACTAGAAATCCCTAATTTTGGAAATAAATTGATCTAATTTAGAAGGATGGGAGTGTCCACTAGGCATAAATGGGTTAAATAATATCAAGAGTTATCAACAGAGTGACAAAAAACATTTTTTTTATCTCCAAGCTTGTTTTCACAAATACTAGTCTTTATGGGCGTTAACATTCTTTCAGTAGGGTCTCCGATAAGATTGTAACAGTGTTCGTACTAATTTAAATGTATAATAGATGATATGTCGATGTAATGCAGCTAAGAATTGTTCAGAAAAACATCTGCAACATTAGTCATAACTCTTTGATTTTATTTATAATCGTTTTCCATAACATCAATCACCCCAGGAAACCCAAAACCTTGTGAGCAGTGTAAAACCATTGGGAGCAGTGTTCGGTAGTTTACCATGAACTTACATAGGGTAATTAAATTGGAAAAATTAAAAATAAAAAAGTCCAATTTAAAACAACTGTGTATGAACATTGATAACAAAGGTATGCCATATAAATCAACTACTGATAGCACACTAAGAAATTTTCAATATAAATACATTCAGAGAATCATAGCTACAAANTACAATAATTAAAGGATTTATACAATTTTATACATGTCTGCCATAACCTCTCAGCAGGGTTTCTCCAGAAAACTATTTCTTGTGGAGAAATTTGCGTTTTTAATGACCATGTTGGGAAAACATGGAAACCATCTGGAGAAGACCAGGAAACCTTATATGAGCAGTGACTTTATAATTCTTTTTGGTGACAAAACACCTAATTTCCAGCCATTTTGTTGCAATTTCTTTGCTTTGTACACACAAGGGTGTAGTATTTTACGAATGTTATCGTTTATATTTCATATCATCCTATATTGTTTCTTCTTTAAAATATATTACCAAACCAGCTTTTCGCATTTTTATTTTCATTCACTTGATTACGAAATTTATGACTTATCTTGTGTGACGTCATTTCGGTGACGAAACATGTTGGGACAACAATTATAATGGACGTGGTGCATTTTTAACAGTAAAATATTTGTTTTAAGCATCGAACGAATCCAAACCGTATTTCGGATTGTGTGTTTGTTATGCATAACACGAAGAACAGACAATGGAAGTGTCTATCGCTGTTACTTTATTGTTCTTAGCATTGGATTAAAGTTGTCATTGCATATGAGGTTAGCGTGTCGTTTTAGCTACAGTTATTTTTTTTATGACTCCTGTCAAAGCTTAAATAATGTCATCAATAATATAATCTACAGCACAGTTTCATCTACAATCAATATTTTAATTATGCAAATAATGTGCTACATGTAATTATAATTATCTTCGATTATTTCTTTGATTTGTGGCTCAATTTTATATATATCCATTGTCTTAGTCTTAGACTGAATGTGCACGTCATTTTGTACAATTGAATGTTCAAAATAAATTGAGTTTTTGTTTTGATGATTCATATTTCTTTCAATATCTAACAATAAAAATATCACATTCTCGATTTGTTTTTAATTTCTTCTCATATTTCCAATAGGATAGTATGAAAAGGAACGGTTTAATGTGGAACTATTCTTTATGTGACACAATCGGTAGTTATTCGGTCTGGTCGTTAGGCATGTTGCGTACATGTAGGAGGCACGACCAGAATAATTATTTTGATATGTCAATTAATCATTTGTCTTTGATAAAATGTGTTAACGGTATAATTATTTAAAATGAAGCAGGATAAATGGAATACATGGTTGGTGCCGAGATGGAGAAAGTTTATCCGGTTCAGCTCGAAAAAGGAAAATAGGGCTTGCTAAAGCTCGCCCTATTTTCTTTTTCTAAGCCTCACCGGATAAACTTTCTCCGACTTGGCAACACCATATATTCTCTATACATAAGCAAAAATGACGTTGTCCCAGACAAGTAGACTAGACTAGCTTTAATGTCAAGCCTTGACTCCACTGTAGGCAAAAAATGTTGTTCCAGATCTCAGTAAAAAAAAGTGCTTTCCCGTGCCATGAATCAAAACTTTTAAATGCGTGAGCCTTGCTCTGGGAAAATGGGGCTTTATGCAAGTGCCTCAAGTGTCGTCCCAGATTGGCCTGTGCAGTTCGCACAGGCTTATCAGGGACAACACTTTCCGCCTAATCTGGATTTTTGCTAAAAAGATGCTTCCTTTAAACGAAAAATACAATAAAAGCTGAAAGTATTGTCCCTGATTAGCCTGTGTGGACTGCACAGAATGCCACACTTTATGCACATGCATTAACCCATTTATGCCTACTGGACTCTCCCATCATTCTAAACTGGATCAATTTATTTTAAAAATTAGGGATGTCTAGTATATTTATTTCTATATTTAGAATATTTCTAACAGAAATTCCTTTAAGCAAACAGCATAGACCCTGATGAGACGCCGCATTATGCGGCGTCTCATCTGGGTCTACGCTGTTTGCCAAGGTCTTTTTTCTAGACGCTAGGCATAAATGGGTTAAGCACATGCATAAAGCCCCATTTCCCAGGGTAAGGCTTCATTGTATTTTCCCCTGCCATGCTTCACAACTTTTATATCTACTGTAAGCATCCCAAACAGACACTTCATACAACAGTAACAGTTGTCTCCCTTTCCCCTTCAAATCGGTAGTTCACAAAGTAGTGCACCAGGCTTTTACATAAAATCCAATAATGTACTACAGTTTTCTGCATACCTCAGTACACTGGTTAAACATGATAAAGGAAACCTGGGCACATTGCCTTCAAGCCGCCATGATTAACCACTCCACTGCTCCACTGGCCTAGTGGCACAGATCCCAGACTTGTCAATCAAGTATGTTCAGGCTTTAAATAGATATCAGCCGTTGAACGAGATAATAGTGTATCTCATATAGAATTATTGGACAGATACAACATTTCAATGTGAATAATTATTGTATAATTATTTTTAATTATGTTTTAATAGTCTGAATCATGGGTCAATGAACCATTGTGCAAACGAAACACACCTCATGTTTTTTTTGTTTTAAGTGAATGCTTCCGAAGTCTTTCAAGTACACGTACATTCTGTAATCTTTAACAGACCAATGAATTTTGGCATAGTGCTGAATTAAAAAAAAATGAATTATTGGATATAACTTTAGCAAAGTCTTTTGTGTGTGTGCGTTTAAGTGTATTTTTTTAAACAATGTATTATACTTTTGTTTTACGGTCCATTTAAACATACTGTAAATTGAGTTGAAAGTTGAAACAGTCTGATATGTGTATATCAAAATATGAGCATGCTCAAAAACATTTTTGTAAAGGTTTAAAGATTAAAATGTTAACCCTTTGCATGCTGGAAAATTTGTCGTCTGCTAAAATGTTGTCTGCTAAATTTCTTAAATTAGCATTTTCTTCGATTTTTTTTCAAAGAATACTATCAGAATAGCAAACAGTTTGGATCCTGATGAGACGCCACGTTCTGTGGCNATGGGGAGCATAAAAAGGGCACATAATTCTGTCAAAATGCGAGCCACAGTTATCGAACTTTGCCTGCCAAGTCACCTCATGATAGTAAGTAAGCGTACCAAGTTTGAATGCCATAGCTTTGATACTTTATGAGAAAAGTGGACCTAAACACAAAACTTAACCGGACGCAGACGCTGACGCTCAGGTCATGACAATAGCTCATCATTTTAAAAAAAAACTAGATGAGCCTATAAAAATCCGATCATAAGTGTCTTAGATCTCGCATGTAAACAAAAGTAAAAATATTCATAATCAAAGAGCATAACTCCCTGAACAATCATTGGACCCTGAGGATCAGTGACTGACATGATGTGGATCTGACATGATGCGGATCTGACATGATGCACATGTCAAACATTAAGGAAAGCTACATTCAATATGTTTAATTAAATTTGGATAATAAGTGATCTCACGCTGAAATGAACATTGTCACGGACGGAAGGACAAACGGGTGGAATGACATACAGAAGGACATTGAGTACGATGAAAATGATTATTTAGGATATTTGTCGCAGACCCATGTTAACTCAATTCCATCAAAATTAGAATATGGACGGACAGACAAAGTGGTGACTATATGCTCACCCCTTTTAGGGAGCATAATGAAGATGGTTGCTGGTCCAAGCGGCCAACTATTAAATGTTGTTTTCTATCACTGTCACCAACAAGGCAAGGCCAGTCTTTAACTCAGGGGCAATAGTTCTGAACAATCTTTTTACTGAACCACCATACAATTGTATGCAGTTGACCCAAGTTTTAATCCTCTTCAGTTGAACATCTACCAAGTTGTTTAAATAAAAGATTTACAATGCAGTTATGCCAAGACAACAGACTTTGAGTGATCACAAAATACTTACGTTATTCTACAAATGTAGATGTTAAATGTACACTTAAACTACACATTTTACACTTCAACTTCAGTCTGGCTCCAAAATACTCAAGGAAAATGCTACTTAAAGTAGGATTTATGATACACTATAGCACCAAGAAACTTTCTTTTTCTCCTCAAAAGCACCAAACGCAGTGGAATTGAACTACTTACAATCTCGTGACATTCCCACGGCCAAACACTTCTTAAATCTGCAGTACTGGCACCGGTTTCTGTTGAGACGTATGACCATACACTTGCCGTCACGCAGACACCGATACTCTATCTGCTTCTGTATGCTACGCCGAAAAAAGCCCTGCAAAAATTATTTTTTGTAAAGCTTAAAATCATAAATACCATAGTAGAACTACAGTAGAAATAGAGCTTTTTGTTGTAATTATGAACTATTTGTAGTTGTGCTTCTGAATGCTACGCCAAAAAATCACTGCATTTTTTAAATATATGAGCATGATTCTGGGAAATCTGGGCTTATTGCAAGTGCATAAAGTGTTGTCCCAGATAAGCCTGTGCAGTCTGCACAGGCTAATCAGAGACGAACTTTCCACTATTATTGTGATTTTTGTTTAAAGGAAGTCTCTTCTCAAGAAAAATCAAGTTCAGGCCGAAAGTAATGTCCTCTATTAGTAGGTGCAGACGCATGTTTTCCCAGCATGAGGATCATAATTATTAAAATCTTTATGAGTAGAATTACAGTAGAAGTAGACCTTTTAGTTGTACTTATGTACTAGCTGAAGTACAAAAAATTTAGTACCTTAATTTCTCACATATAAGAAACACTTTTTTCAGAATAAAAAAATAATTTAAACAATTGTTTGAATCTTTTGCATTGATAAGCAAAAATATCAGCCATGGTGTTCTATTAGTAAAAGTAGTATAAACAAAAGTCAGCACAGTTGTGATTGTCTATCATAACAGTAGTGATTATTGATTCATTTTTTATTACTTAACCCACACCCAATTGTGACAGCTGTATGACAAGTGGTAACAGATTTTAATAGATAATCTGCCACCAACACATTTTGTATTCAACGCTCAAAGTCCATTATCAGTATTCACTACTAACCTAGCGGTTTTCTGTTTACTATCAACTAGTAGCCACACTACTTTCAAATGTTGGTACAAGTATCTTGTCCGCTTTGGCATTTTCTTTATATGGCCTTGGAAAACAGTCTTTACTTGACAGTAAATAAATATAACATATTAACTATTTATCATATAACATTTTATTATACAATAACATTAGTACTGTACATGTTTCAGCCTTTTCTTTCAGCAGTAGTGTGAATATTTTTGAACACAGGAAATTTTGTCAACGTTTTACACGGATGTTATGCTTGGCTGACACAAATTGCTTGACATAAAAATTGTATCATTTGCTTTGGTATTTAAGGAGAAAAAAGCAAACAAGGTTTTTTTATATATGTTATAGTGGATTAGTATCATTTTTCTTGGGAACAATCAGTCCCTCTAGTAATTCAACCAAAAACTCGAAAAGTTCAAGTTTGCAGAACACCATGCTAGCATTATATGCTACATAGATCAGCTTAGCTAGCCAAGGAGTATGTATACTGACTGATGCTATGACAGAAAATATGTTACATAAAGCCAAAATTGTAATAAAACCCCCCTCTGGGAAAATGAATTTAATGCACATGCGTAAAGTGTGTCCCAGCTTAGCAAGTGCAGTCTGCACAGGCTAATCAGAGACAACACTGTCCACCTAAACTCTATATTCGCTACGAAGAGACTTCCGTAAAACAAAAAATACAATAAAAGCGAAAAGTGCTGATGAGCCTGTGCCGACTGCACATGCAAATCTGGGACGAAACTCTACACACCCATTAAGCCATGTTTTCCCAAGCCAAAAATCTAAATAAAGGTCACTGCGTACCTTACATCCCTCACAGCTTGTCACGCCATAATGGTACCCTGAGGCGCGATCCCCACACACCTTGCACGGGACAAATGGCTGCTTGGGAGAGTTGGAGTCTGCCGGCTGAATACTGCTTGTCTCTGAAAACATAATGTACAGAGCTGGTTAACCATTAACCAAAAATAAAATGTAACCAGCTGGTTAACCAGTGCTTGCCCAATAACAGAAAGTACAGTGCTGGTTAACCTGTGCTTGACCAAAAACAAAATGTACATTGCTGGTTAACCAGTGCTTGGCCAAAAACAGAATGAACAGCCCTCGTTAACCAGTGCTTGACCAAAACACAATGTACAGCCCTCGTTAACCAGTGCTTGACCAACAACAGAATGTACAGTGCTGGTTAACCAGTGCTTGGCCAAAAACAGAATGTAGAGCACTGGTTAACCAGTGCATGACCAAAAACTGAATGTAGAGCACTGGTTAACCAGTGCATGACCAAAAACTGAATGTTCAGCCCTCGTTAACCAGTGCTTGGCCAAAAACAGAATGTACAGTGCTGGTTAACCAGTGCATGACCAAAAACTGAATGTAGAGCACTGGTTAACCAGTGCATGACCCAAAACTGAATGTTCAGCCCTCGTTAACCAGTGCTTGGCCAAAAACAGAATGTACAGTGCTGGTTAACCAGTGCTTGACCAATAACAGAATGAACAGTGCTGGTTAACCAGTGCTTGACCAATAACAGAATGATCAGCGCTGGTTAACCAGTACTTGACCACAAACAGAATGTACAGTGCTGGTTAACCAGTGCTAATAGAATGAACATTGCTGGTTAACCAGTGCTTGACCAATAACAAAATGAACAGTGTTGGTTAACCAACACTTGACCAATAACAGAATGAACAGTGCTGGTTAACCAGTGCTTGACCAATAACAGAATGAACAGTGTTGGTTAACCAGTACTTGACCAATAACAGAATAAACAGTGCTGGTTAACCAGTACTTGACCAAAAACAGAATCTTCAGCAATGCTTCAGCAGTGCTGGCCAGTGCTTCACCAAAAACAGAATGAATAGCCCAGGTTAACTGGTGTTTGACCAAAAACTGCACAAGCCAGTGACTTGTCTTGCACTAAGAGGTTCGAATTTGAAAATAATTATCTGATAAAGAAATGTATAGCTCAGCACTCATCATTGTAAATTTTGAATACGCTTGCTCAGATTGTTCAAGTGGGCGTGTACTTTTAAGCAAACACAGTTAATGAATATGAACAAGCAAATACAAATAATTGTCTTTAAATGGTACCATCAATCAAATATGATCTACTTCAATACAATTAACCAGGACCAGGTTTACGCCGATACCAACACATTTACTCATATTTGTTGCAAAACCAAAACATGTGTCTTCGTATGATATGAACAAATCTGCTAAGAATTTGTTACAAACAACCCGTTAACTATTGCATTGTAAATACATATTTTTTATTGACTGTAAAGGATTTTCTGGGTTATTTATGAAGACAAATGTGCACTAAACCATAAAACGGTGAATATCTTTGTCTCCTAATGAGACAGCTGAACGTCATTATGGTGTAAAGCACTCATAAATCAAAAGTCTGCGCTATCAAAATAGGCAAAAAAGGGAATTCCATTAGCATAAGAAACAGTGGGTTGTGGTTCAAAAGCTGTGTCAGCAAAATTCATTTGGAAAATTTGTTGCATGTAAATAAACCTCACGATTGTTAGTTCCTTCATGTATTTACAATTCTTGCAAAACAAGTGGCCCAAGATGGCCCTAAAGAGCCCACCTGAGTTGAAGTGGTACAAAAATTGTTCATTTTACCACATGACCTAGTTTTTGGTTTCATGTGACCCAGTTTTTTTTAACTTTGCCAAGATATGGTCAAGAACATTCAGACTGTGTTTCATTGGAAGTACCCATGCGAAATGAAAGCCATATGACCATGGTCTACCATGACCATGGTTTACCATGTCATATGACCATGGTTTACCATGGTAGACCACATTTTGTTAAATGGCACCACAGTCTTTGACCATGGTCATCATGACCATGGTCGACCATGGTCAACCATGGTCAAATAACATGGTCGACCATGGTCAAATACCATGGTTGACCATGGTCAAATAACATGGTCAAATACCATGGTTGACCATGGTCATGATGACCATGGTCAAAGACCGTGGTGCCATTTAACAAAACGTGGTTGGCCATGGTCTACCATGGTCATATGACAGGGCTTTTCCTGCCTATCCCACGGGTCCGATAGTCGGACCCGTTCCCCTTGCCAAATATGGATATTTTTTCCCCAATTCTGAAAAAAAATCCCCTAAAAAAAAAAAAAAAAGAAGTGTCTTTTGACTTATGATTATAAGACTCTTTATCTCAATTTTAATTTTTAAACAACCTACAAAATATATAACCATAACTTTTATGATTTTTATCCAAAATGGCTGGAAAACCCCCTGCCCAAATAATGCTTTTGTCGATGAAAATTCTTCCCCATTTGGAAGATTTCGCGACTCTAAAAATCCCCATTTTGCTAGGTACTTTTTCCCCAAATAGACAGGAAAAGCCCTGATTTAGGTTTA